>VZTO01015609.1:5080-87136 GCA_013400615.1 Syrrhaptes paradoxus
AAAGGAGTAAATGTATTTGCTTTCAACTTAACATGTTTTAATGGTGATTTCACCATAAATATCGGGTAGAATTGTTAGCTAAGGAATGCAGTATCTGACAGAAGTTGTGGAGAGAATGTAAACCACGTGATACAGAAGATGATTTTCTTGCCCATGTTTTGTTTTGTTTTTTTTTTTTCTTTCTGTAGATGTAGGGAGTGGGTTGTTACATAAAACCTGTCTAGTTGTTTTTGAGAAACAGCGGGACAAATTAAGTCAGTAATTTGCCTAAGACCTAAAGAACAGTTGCCAAATCATCTTTGGAATACCAGTGATGAAAGTCAGAGTCAGTTAGAGCTCCCTTGGAAGGGGAAGGCAGAAACAACCCAGTGCTGTTTGTTAAAGCAAGCTTAGCAAGAGACTCTACATGTGTGTTTCTGTTCCAGTGTGTATAATGATCATTAAACTCAGGTAATATAGTGCTCTAAGAATGCATTTGAATACACTTTTTTTTTCTGCTGGTATTCAAAGCATAGAGGAAGCATCTGCACTGGATTGAGAAGAACCTGCTGGTAAACCCAGCAGATCAATGCTGTTCCACTTTAAGTCCTAACAGAGTTTGGGGAAGGCATATTGAAGCTTCACTTGGGTAAAAAGTGGTTAAGGTATCAGAAAGAGTCCCACAGAACTCAAAATGTCAGTGATGCAATGTGATCAGAGCATCTGCCATGTCAAGTGCTTGTTCTTACCCAGGACAAGTTTGAAGCCAAAGCAAGGGAAGCAGCCAGAAACTATGCTGAAGAAGCAGGTAGCAGCACCAAAGATGGTCTGACCAAGTACCTGAGGAGAGCTCAAATAGATAACAGATGCAAAGCATTCAGCAGCAATGTTGGTGTTGCTGGATATTGCTCAACTTCTGCAGTCTGTCTCAATTTAAAAGAAATAAAAGACAGTACAAAGTACTGAAAACTATTCCATATGTTTTGAAAGAAAGGATGTTGTTCATTAAATAGCAGAAATCAGAAAGATTATCTTGACCTCTTCGAACTGTCTAGACCCAAGGAGTGTGTTGAACTGTAGTTTATCCAAAGAAACTTTATTGACATTTTAAAACTCAGACAGATTGAGAAACTGGAAATTCAGGTCTTTGAAAAGCAGAAGCTTTATTGAAGTATCTATTAAACTTCACGACTCTACTAAAAAATGGATTATAAAGAAAGGGAGAGCTGGGAGACAATAATTTTGTTGTATCTGAGGAATGCTATAAGGTTTCTGTCGGAGCAATAGGAGATGTGGGATAACAAAGAAAATGAGGAAAGCTGTCTCAGACTCTTGTAAAATACTTTCTGATGCCAGCTTACAGGTGAAGGGTTTGACATGTCTGTATTACAAACTTCAGAAGCAAAGAATGAGATGGAGAGTAGAGAAAAGAAAGATAAAGAAGATAAAGCAAAATAAGTTCAAACCTAGTTACTAAGCATAGTAACAGGTCAACTGTGCCCGGAGTCCTTACGATGTTTGCTCTACCATATGAGGAGACCTACCATATGTTTAAAGTGCCTGCTGATGGTCCATATGGATTGGATTCCATATCCTCTACATATCACAGAAATGCAGCCATGATAGCCTGAGGGGCCAGAGAAGAGTTAAAAAAGTGCAAGATAGCAGATTCCCAGCAAAAGTCAACAAGATGGAGTAAGTTGATGTCAGTGGCAAGCTATGGTCTCGCGGGGGCTGGCCGAAGCTATCTTGGCAGAGCAAACTGTCTGCTAAGAGGACACAGTGTCTGAGAATTGTTCTGGCCAAAATGTAGGGTCAGACGAAGAATTACAGTCTTGACAGTAATGAACATCAGTAGTGGACTACAGTTTTAATAAATCTTTCATTCATCTCTCTCTTGTACTCCGAGGTCAGGAAGGGCATAGCAGTCAGTTCCCATGCTCAAAGCACAGGGCATGGGATGCCTGCAGTTGAAAAGGGTGCTGACAGAGATGCTGCTCTTTCAACTCTACTCCAAGAAGCCCTGACCTGTGGCTTCCTTCTGGTTTTCTGTATTGGGAAGGCACAGCTGGTCTTGATGGAGGTGATACAACTGTGCCTAGCCAAGAGCTGAGAGGAGTACCAGGGTGGCAAGCGTGCTGGGAGTCTGGAGAATTGTCATCAACCACTAATGAGATCCAAATTTCTTGGGCGAGAACTTTCTGACTTCATTGGAATGGTTAATGAGCTTAATGACAAGACAGGGAAGCTTCACAAGCAGGTTATATCCTACACACTGTGGATTTGAAAAGCTACTGTATCTATGAAGAAGCTTTGAACATTATGTTGAGTTGGGATGAGGCATCTCAGACTTCCTCCTTGCCAGATTTACTCACTGAAAGTCAAATATCCCTTAGAGGACATCAGGCTGAGGCAATTTTTCTCCGCCCAGAAAGCAGAGCTCATAGAGACTTCTATACATGTCTGGGAGCATTTTCCAGTAGACCAAGGTGTAACTGATAAAAGAGTTCACGCTAACCTTATCAGAGACCACCAGAAAGCACAGAATGAAATGTACTGGGCTGGAATAACCTGTGGAGATAAGCGACTACTCGACCAGGGCTCTGGTAATTTTACTGAAGAGTGATAAAGTGGAAGAAGTAGGAGACAAGGTTTTTGTGTGGATGACAGTTAATACTATACTGAAGCTGTCCCCACTGTATCACAAGACGAGATGGATAATTTACTGAACAGCCTGAGCAATACTAGGTGCTACAACCTGCCGAACTTCACTAAGCTGCACTTGCAAATCCCACTGGAAAAATAGTAGTTTGTATTCATCATGAATGTAGGCCTTTCGGTTCCAGACAAGACCATTTGATTTTGTTATCTTAGGAAGCATCTTCCCTACACTTATGAACCAAGTGTTAATACGACTGTGTGATTTGATGTGTTGGCAACATAGAGGTTGGGAAGAATGCAAAACCAGTGGGGGTTGTATTAAAAAAATGCATAAAGTATGAAAATATAAATCAGTTTTAGTTGTTAATAGCAAGAGGTGATAAGGAGGGAAGTATTTACTCTATAAGAGACTAAGATAAAGACACAGGGGGTTAACCAAAACCAAACAAAAACTTGGTTGTTCATAGAATTCCTTTCTTAGAATTGAATTCAATATTATATTAAATTATTACTGAAGACTTATAGATTACTTCAGTGGTATTGTTGCTTTTATTAGGGCAGTTTGTCAAAAGCATTGGTCTGACAAGTTCTGAACAGAAACTTGTCACAGAGGCTTTGAGCAGGGTAAAGAAACTTTCTGACCCACCTGTGTTAGCCTAGACTACAGTAAAATACTTCAGCAACCTGCTAGCACTTTGGATGCAGGTCTATGGATGACACTTTTCCTGGCATGAAAAGGGAGCATTACTTTTAAAAACAAGATATGAACATGAACAGAATTACTCCAAAAATGAGTACATCACCATTGTGTGGGCTACTAGATGAAACACCGTTTCCTCAATCACAAATTCAGGGTCTCCAGGGAATGAGTAGCAGCGCGATTTTTGTCAATGTCTCATCCACAGTAAATGTCCTTTGTTCCTAGAGGGGAAAACTTAACAACCTTAAAATGAATTCAGTATGAAAGAAGGTAGTTCTGAATGGGTGAATGTTGGAAGGTCTGATTATGTATTTATTTCTTTGGCAAGCCTCTGTGCTCAAAGCATCTTGCCAGGTTGCACAGGAATAGGCAGATTCACAACCAAATTCATACATTTCTGTTAGTTATGCGCTATCCTTTTTGTCATATAGCATATTTTATAAGTACACAGAGTGAAAGTAAAGCGATATTTTTTCTGAGGCAATGAACAAGATACTGTGGAATACCTGCTGAGCTCCTGCCAAAAATTTTGCTTTTCCTACTAAAAAGTTGAAAGCTGCCTGCTGTATTGAGACAGTGACGTAACAGCTCCCTTGTTTCCAGCTGCACTTTAGGTTTGATGTTTCATCGGGTATTATTCAGAAATAATGTAAAATCATGAAAACCATTGTGGAAATGCACTACTACTACGTCTAGGTTGGCTTGCCAGAAGTCAAGATTCATCTGTGGCTCCTGCTCCCTCCGGAACTGATTCTGCCTTACTGTTGCACAACTTCATTTTTCCTTCCAACTTCCCTATGCGTGGGAGAAAAGAGATTGCAGATAGTCACAGTTCAACCCATTTTGCTATATTGATAGAAAAACAGACCTTTCAGCAGGAATCAGATTTGCAATTGTTTGTGCATTAGACAGAGCATTAATTGGTTTGGCATATTAGTTGGCTTCTAATTGGGAAATCTATTGGAAGGAAGCATATTCTGTAAGTACATAATTATAGCACAGTGTGTTTCCAAATTACTAAGATTTACATGCCCAGAACATGTGTTGAATGTCTAATTTCATTTATTCTATGGTTTATATCATAAATTACGTGTTTTTTTGCATAAAATATATTGCATTTGTCACAACTTTAAAGTTTAATACTGTTAACCTGTGTGTGAAAACACACCTCTGAAAGAACATTTTTAGATCTTCAGATTATGAAGAACACGTTAATTGCAAATTTAAGAGGGACAATATTAACAAAATTAAGAAAAAACATTAAAATGTGATTAATTGTAGAGAAACTATTAAATAGTTAAATATTAAATTTCCCCATTAAATAATGGGGGAAAAAAGACCTGAATTTCAATCAATTAGTCAAAATCCTTGGTAAGCAGGTGGAAAGACATATGGACACAAGAAAGGTAGAAAATTAGGTATGATTTGGTCAAGTGATAGAGTAGTGAAACCATCAGTGGACTTTTGGGTTGCCCTGACAGAAGCATGGATTCCTGGAGTGGAGAGACAATGGTTGCTGTGGAAGCATCCCCTCACGTGGTCAGAGGAAAGCATCAAACACAAGTGCAGAATACCAGTTGTGTATGTGGGTGACATTTCCATTCCCTTTGATGAAAATTGAATGTGCTTATCACAGGAAAGACTCTAACCTAGAATTAGGAGGCTAAGAGGATTCATTTAAAAGGAAAAGCTAGAAGAGATAATCAGCAGTTATCGTGATGGATGTTGCAAACACAAATTACACAGTTGAGAGTTATATGAAGTGTTGCATATCTTCACACATTGGCTAAATTAAAGGAGAAAAATCCTTTGGCTATCTTTTTGGAAAATTTCCCTTGAACTTCCTTGATCATGTGAGGTCATGTATGTAACTGTGCTGTAATGCTGCTAAAAGGTCTGAAATGTGTTTACACAGAAAAACTTAATTTTAGTGTTTTCCAAGTCATGAGAGCTTGGCTTTGTAAGCTTAAATATTTTTTTTTAAATTGTTATTAAAAAAGAAAAAGATCTATCAAATGAGATTAAGACAGAACATCATAAAGTTATAGTCTTTTCTCTGGCCTGGCTTTCCAGTGAGTATTTGAACCTGTCTCTCTGTACTCTGTAGGTACTACAGATTGGTTCCAGCTATTAACCTGGGCAAAGCTGGCTCAGATGTGCTCTTGCAGAGTAAAAATCCAGCTCAATAGTAGGCTATAGGATTCTCACTCTAATCGCCATTTTTTCAGAAATTTCATTAAAAAAATCATAACAAGTCTCTATTCAGCATGTATGAATTGTGACTTTTTCTGAAGGTTGAGTGATATTTTGAAAGTGTACTAAGTTAAAATGGCTTTTTTCCGAGACAGTTTATGTTGTATCATTACATTAAAAAAAATCACCGGCGCCAATTTCAAAGCCTTCTAGGCAAGTCTGTCTCGAAAGAAAACTTGTAAGAATTTGCTAATGTAGGCAAACCAAAATACTGTGCTTTAGTCGCATTCTTGGAAATGCCTAACTGTTCTGCATGAAATCAAGATAAATGTGGTTGATACAAACACGGAAAATTTTAGTACAGGTTATAGCGTTCAATAAAATTTAAAAAGTAGTGGGGTACCAGCTGAGTTTGTATCGTGCTTTAGTTACCATTTCATTTATAAGATATGTAGTTGTGTCATCTCATATAATTCTGACGTCTTCCAGCCATTAAATGCCATTCTTGCCTGTGGCTCCTGGGGTCTGTTAGACATTGAGTATGAAGTGGCATCGGTTCCACTCGCTTGTTTTTCATTATCCCTTAGAAACTGAAAGTTGTTCCCAAAGAAGAATGAAGGTCAAATTGTTTAATTAAAAGAAGATTTGATTATTTTTTTTAAATAGAGATGGAGACCGAGAGCAGTCTGCAAGACATATTGAGCTCCAAAGAGTTTCAGTTTAATCTAGGTTAGATTTAATTTAGTTTTAATTGCCCTGAATACCAAATTCACCTTAGGAGTCTAGAAAGTACTTTATTTTGCTTCTTGTCTCTCTTAGCTTCCTAACATTACATTTCTCTAGCTCTCTTTGATCAAATAACTCTCACATAACCTATCTCTAGTTCAAGTATCTGTATTCTTCATGCTCTCGTTGAATTTATTTGTTCGGAGTCTGTGATTCTTTTTTTAAGCCAAGGATAGGGCACAATATTTGTCACTTCAGTCAAACTGAAAAAATAATATCAGAATTTGAACAATATATTGTTGGATCACACATGCCATTTGGGAAGAAACATACAGTATCTCTTCCCTCTACGCTAATGATTGTTTCTGTCCTTTATAACAACTTCTCCTCCAGGTCTATCTGAAAACATGTTTTATTGGATTTTTTTAAGAACAGCATTTCGAATATCTCTTTGTTGTGCTTTACACCTTAATTAGTCCAAAATGTCGAGCTGCCAAAATGTTAGTTTGCATGTCAATTGCTTCTTACTAGTGTAGCAGAAAAAATCAAGCTCAATTTCTACAGCAACAGGAGTATGTTTTTAGTAGTATTCACTTGTTATATGGTTCTAACATTTATTTTAATATAATATGTAAAGAAGTGTAAATAGTATGGTAACTACAGTAAATAGTAAAAAGACTTTTTTTTAAACCAATGCAACACTGGGTGCCTGCAAATATATGTTGGACTTTTTTCCTGTGGTTCAGTAAAACATATTACCTTTTGCTTGCCTTCTGTCTGTGGAGGAGAATGGAAAGGATAATGCAAAATGTAAAAAACTCGCACAGCATCATCCATCGCAAGGGGTGATGTGTCAGTGGTAGGTTGCCATGGAGCTTTTTTTCTAAGAAGATGAAAGACAGACAGATGTTTGATGAAACAGTTAATGAAAAAGAATGATGCTTGGAACAGTTGATGAAACAACTGCCAAAAGGTCATGTCCTACTGACGGATGGTTTATCTCTTTCAAGTAAGCTATATTACAGGTAATAAGTACTGGCAAACAGTTAATGGCCATCTAAACAAAAGGTTTTGAAATCACCATACCTCAGGTTAACCTTAACAGAGCAATATTTGCTTGATTTTGACAGAATCTCATTATGGATAAATAAAGATCTTTCAAGGAAGATCACATTTATCTAATTTAAGGGGGTTTTTTTTGGGACAGGATATTTAAATTCTGATAGTTTTGGTTAATAAAGTCCAATTGCTTTTTTTCTCTAGCATTTCTATTGTTCCTAAAATCCAACTGGGGCAATGGTCAAATAAAACAATTGGAGAAAGTTGGATGAACGTGTGTTTTCTTTAAGATTAATGAAGGAAAATGGAATAAAAATTATCTTCAGGAAAGCATGGTAAATTTCTAGAAAAGTTTCCTGCATAGTTTTTCCTTGTTTTTCTTTCTCCACAGATTACCTTTTTTAAATTTGCTTGCTGGTACAAATACTTCCAAAATGTAGGGACAGACACATTCTATTGTTCTTAAAAATTCTCAAAGGAAATCAATGACACACTGGACCAGCAAAACACTCTGCCCCAGATTTTTCCTCTTAGGTGTATAATGCAATATAAAGAGAAAACCTCTGGAAAAAGTGAATGTGTGGTGTTTTACCTCTGTGTTTTCTATGCTTGTTTTTTGGATGCTGAGCATGTTTAAGTCACTGTTTTTGTCTGCTACAGTCCAAGTTTCAGGTCCTGAATGTATTATAACTGAAGAAGTCTTCCTAGGCAACTCATGCCTAGCTTGGAAAGTAGGTTGTTTGGAAAAGGGACAGAAAGAGAACCGTTTTCATGACTCTTGCTGTATTTGGCCTCCTTTGGAACCATAGTCATAAATAAATGTGCTTTCCTTGGAAGGATAATTCTGTTTTGGAAAATAACAACAAAGATCCAGAAGAAAAAAAAATAAGTACCCTTGGGAAAATTCAGTGGTGCAGGTGCCACATGGAAATTTAGGATTGTATTAGGGTTCCTCCTCTGAGTCTGAAGGTCCTCACTCCTGTCTTCTCCCCTGCATGGCTTGTCCCTGTGTAGTAAGGCATGTCTCCTTATACAGAGCGCATCCTCCTCTCATATCAAGCATCTACCACATGCCTGTCTGGAGTACTATCAATGGTTGGTGACAGAGCATCTGAGATACTAAACTGGAGCCATTAGGGCAGAGGCCTTTCTCCAGCTATTAAAAACAGAAGTTTGAGAGTTCCTTCCAACCTTCTGATTTCCCACGAAATGTCTGGGTTTCCTTCCCATTACAGAGGGGGTGCCAGGTTATAAAAAAATTTAAGATAGACTCAATATGGCAGTTTTTGTTCTTAATGGGAAAATTTTTAGCATAATGAGTTGGTTGTTTATCACTTACCGAAAATATCACCTGGAGGGTATCCTGAAGTTATTTCCTGGAAGGAAACACTCTTTTCCCAAAATAGATAATGAATTCAAATAGACCTTTGCTTATCCTTGGTAATATTAGGCAAGAAACCAGCATGCTGACGCAACAGCATTGTGCTTAGTATGTAACGTTCTCCAGGCAACCAGCAGCTCTGCCTTGGTCATACTGAGTGGTGCTCCCACGTGTCTCAGAGGTCACTTACATGCCGCCGTGCAAGTGAGTTGTTCAATGAAAGCATCTGCTTGTGAAATGTATGTTTTGAGAACTTTTTAAATTATTAGATCTAGAAAAGGGTGAGGATCCTGCAAGGAGAAAATACTTTTCCTGCTAAATCAAGGACTGCCAAGATATTTATGGCAGATAATAGTTCCATTTCCCAGGTAAAACAGTCTAATTTCTGTGACAGCAGCAAGTAGCTTTGAAGACACAACAGGCAGGGTGAGGTTGCTTTGACTAAAAGCACACATCTGGATGTTTTAGGTGAGAAAAAGCTTGGCCGTAATTTATCTTGAGTACTAGCCCACTTTTAAGAAATGTACACAGCCTCTGGGACCACCACCCATCTGGATTTGGATGATCAGGCTCTGAGGGCCATCAGCATTGCCTCTTGCACACATGCCTGAGCACTCCCAGAAGAGAGAAAAAGCACAAACAGGTTTGGAGAAGGATTAGAAAAAGGGCTTTCTTATGGAAGTGCTACAAAAACAATGCAGGGCTCAGCCAGACTATGGGGTTGGTTAGTTGGGCTTTTAATTATGAAAAAAAGTGGCTAAATAATTTTCCTTATAAAGATCCTTTGCTGAAAAAGAGCCTTTACCCCAAAGACTGCTTTTGAGATTAGCTAACTTTTCTAAAGAAACCTCTCTGAAGCCAGAGGTCAATATTTTTCCTATGAAATGAACCCCAAACAATAATTTTGCACAGCTGGAAAGTCTTCCAGTAAACCACGATATCTGTGCACATGCCACACATGAAGATTGCACTGGGCAATTACCAGTGTATGTGCTGCTTTGGGATTAACCAAACAGCATGAAATATGTGCATGGGTCTCTTGGGTGGCGGTGGTGGTACTGACAGTGTGCCAAGTGTTTAAAACTCCTGGGATGAGTACTGTTACCGTGCAATAATATACTCTGCCAAATTCGCTTTATGTATTGCATTGACTGACGGTTGCTTGATTTGCCAATTGAAATATTGGTTTTATTTGCCAAATATAGTACGTAAATCTCTCTGCTCGGCAGCTTCAGATTATTCGGCGTGATTTTGCTGGGTTGTGCAGGTTGCTTGCTGCTTCATCATGCTTGAAGAAAACTTTAGAGTATGTCTACCACTTCTTATTTCGTCACAAGTAAGTGGACAACAACTAATGGTTAAATAAACAGTGTCATTAAACCCATGCATTTACATTGACACAAAATTAATATCAATGGACTGGCTATTGCTGTTTTTTTACAAAAAGGAAATTATCTGTGTTAACTATGAAAATGCTATCTGAAAAATAGAAGGAGAAACAACTGCAGGCAGCATTAATGGTAGGAATAACTGCTGCCTGCAGTGCCCATCTTGTTTCCCTTCATTTGTAGTTCTTTTTGTACTCACTGGAGCAGATCTCCCCATGAGGCATCTGTTTGGTGTTTAGTTACTGTAAACTCCCTGTTTGTTCCAAGAAGAGCAGGAACTGCTTCCCAAGGGCAGTTCAGTTCGCCTGGCTCTGGCATTATTGCAGGGAGTTCTTCTCTTTCTCTTTCTGCTCACAAAGCCCAGGATGATGCTGCTGAGGTGGAATGGGTCTAGATCCTCTCACATTACATAAAAACTGAGAAGGATGGCTGCTTTCCTCCCTGCTTGCCATTGCTACCGACAGCTCCCATGCCTTGGAGAACTGGTGGACTGGGAAACCATGAGTGTGAGGGATTGGGCAAGATTCTTGGTCTGGTTGGGCAGTTGAAGGAGTTGCTGACTGAAGTCAGTTATGCTTGTCTCTGTGCTGGAGATTACAGAAATCCTGCAGAGGGATGCAGTGCTGCAGAAGTCAATGCACAGTCTTCACACAGAGCTCTCAGAGCCTGTTGCTGGTGCTTGTCTCCATGTGAAATGCTGTGGAGGAGCCTGTTTGGACATCAGCTTGAGAAGTAGTCTGGTAAAGTTGACTCTCTTGGAATAAACAAATTAAATGCTAAGATCTGTGTCTGCACGACAGCAGTTTTCAGTGTCTCTTCCTAGACAGAGAGAAAGAAGTCTTGCTGAACAGGCTCTTCTGGATAGTCTGTGGACTGAGGTGCAGTAATTGTGTTTTCATGCTAAAGACCTTCGCTGAAAGTCTCCTCTCTCTTCTTCTTCCAGTGAAGCCGGTCTTCTTCCTGTGAAGCCGGTCTCCTGGAAGAAGCGCATCATGGAAGCCAATGAGTTTGGTGCCTAGTGCATGGTTGGGTAATGGACAAGAGGAAGACAAGTAATTAATAAATCAACTTTGTCCTTATCCTTTCTAAATATCTGCATGAAATTAAAGCCCTTGAGTGATAGACATACTTCCTTCTCTGGCATCTAAGCCATGAAAAGGAGGAAAAGATGCTTTCTCAGTTTTCAAGGGTCATAGAACCCTTTTTAGCAGTAGAAAAACCACCACCGTCTCCAGAAGCTTTTCTAAATCCTGTGAGAAAGAAGCAGCAACCCAGAGGACATTGTATGAGGTACCAACCTGCTGCTGTATCTGCAAGAGCTAACCAGAATAAAGAGCTCTCTGCCCGCAGGTAAGACTTGTTCAGGGTGGGGTGTGCTTACCTTTGCCATTGACCAGCAGGTCGAGGGAGGTGATTCTCCCCCTCTGCTCTGCTCTCCTGAGACCCCACCTGGGGTACTGAGTCCAGCTCTGGAGTCCTCAACACAGGAAAGACATGGACCTGTTGGAGCAGGTCCAGATGAGAGCCATGAAGATGGCCAGAGGGCTGGAGCACCTCCCCTATGAGGACAGGCTGAGAGAGTTGGGGTTGTTCAGCCTGGAGAAGAGAAGGCCCCGTGGGGACATTAGAGCAGCCTTCCAGTACTTAAAGGGGGCCTGCAGGAGAGATGGGGAGGGACTCTTTATCGAGGAGTGTGGTAATAGGACAAGGGGTTATAGTTTTAAGCTGAAAGAGGGTAGATTTAGATTAAATATTAGGAAGACAATTTACTGTGAGGGTGGTTAGACACTGGCACAGGTTGCCCAGGGAAGCTGTGGATGCCCCATCCCTGGAGGTGTTCAAGGCCAGGCTGGATGAGGCTTTGAGCAACCTGGGCTAGTGGAGGGTGTCCCTGCCTATGGCAGGGGGTTGGAACTTGATGATCTTTAAGATCCCTTCCAACCCAAACCATTCTATGATTCTATGGTTTACTCAGTGCAGACAGATCCCACAGAAGAATGAGTACAGCCAGACACACATTTACGTCCAACAGAAGGGTGTGTATCTTTTACATACATCACCCGTGACAAACTGTCTAGTTCTGCCAAAGTCTTATTTTGTGAGCTGATCCGAGACGTGAATTTCCCTCTTTGTTCTTTCGCATTCACCTAGCTCTACCTGTATCCTTGCTGGTGTGTACATCCATTCTTTCACATCTCTGATTTGTGAGAATGTATCTTTGCTATTTAGAAGAATATTACTAACTCAAGGCTGCCTTCTTGGTAGCAACTTTGAAAAATACCTTGTTATAAGACGTTTTTTGGCCCATGCAGAAAGTAACAAGAGGTATTATTCTGTGTATGAAGTACACAGTATCCCGTCATACTGTTTATAATTTTATAATTATTCTCAGATATAAAATTCTAAATATTTTTTCTCTATTGTCACTTTATGTTGCGTAAGTGTAACACGAGTAAATTTCACAAGAAACTGCAATACTGAATTATGCTTTCTAAAGGATTCTTAGTGGGAATATTAGGAAGTTTTATATTCAACAAACGTTTAGTGTTTTTGCTGAAGTTAAATTGATATTCATTTAGTGTGTCATGCTCCTTGCTGGTTTGACCCTGTAGGGCAGGAGTCCTACTGTAGCCAGAGGAGAAGGTGCAGTCTGTACGCTTTTTTTCCACTCCGAAGTTAAAGATAAAAGAGTTACCCTCATTGGTGCTTAGAAGGTAATACAAACATACGTTGAAATTAGCAGGTCCTTCTAACAGACTTTCAGATCCACTGTTTCCCCTGAGTTTTACATTATTCTACTCAATGTCAAGGAACGTTTTCTTTTGTTGTGTCCTGTTGTAAAAACCTTTTCTGTAACATAAAATGTAAATAGAAGTTCTTATAAATCTGTTTGTTCTCTGTATTCTAGTTTGGTTCTTGTGTACACGTATTTCACGTGTAAAAATATAATCTAAAGCATTCCTTGTACTATATCTCTGCTTATTGTCATAAGTGAAATTCTCAGAGTGGCTAGTCATCAGAAGCACCTCTGTTCTGAATACTTTTTAAATAATAAGGCTTTGAAGCTTTTCTCTCCAGAGCTGTTTCAAAATGTCAAGAGAAAAGTTATTCTATCACTTTAGCTGTAGCAGTCACTGTCTCAGATAAAATATATGGTTCTATTTCCCTGTCATTTGGATCATTTGATTGGATATATTTTGCAGCTTTCCTTTTAATTAGGATTTCTGCTTATTCTTCATGAGAATTATCACGCGCCTCACCCCATAATTTCCAAACTAATGTGTATCAGTGTTTTGTTGGCTGGTGTTAGGATATTGAAAATCCTTTGAATTCTTCCTTTAGCAGTAGTTGAATCACCAGAGGCATTTCCTCTGAATGCAAAAATTGAATTACTAACTGGACTGAGTAAAGTTTAAAAAATGTAAATAGTATTAAAAATGAATAATGTCTCACTGCATAAAAATCACACCCATAAATAGAATATTTTAGCTGTTCATTAAGATTCTTTGCTTCTTTGCCTGATGTTCGTTTGAAGCAGCTGAGAGTAAGTATCTGTGAAATGAAACACAGTTCAGGTTACCCTCAGCTGTTAAAAAAGGAAGATAGGTCAAATGAGAGGCAGCCATCATCCCTCTGGAGATGACAGCTCCTGATCCTGCCCTTTGCCCTGATTAGACAGACCCAGCTGGGATAACTGCTGGGGAGTGATCTGGGATGTCAGAGCCTACAGGCTGGTGAAACATCTAACGCGTGGTTTTGACTGCTTGGTGTTGCATTTGTCATTTATACGGAAGCACTGCAAGTACAAAACGAATGTTAAAAGTGAACTGGTCGGCTATGGTGGTGCTTCCTAACTATTTAAAATATCAAATCACAAAATAATTCAGCTGGGAAGGGGTCTCGAAGACCATCGAGTCCAACAGCCTGCACATAACAAGACCAATTTCCAAGTTAGACCAGGTGGCTGATGTGTGGATAAATGTGTATAAACATAGGTCAGGGGAGAATTTGCCTTAGCTGGGTTGGAACAGACCTGGAGTAGGAAAAAAAATGGTTTTATAAAAACTAACATGAGCATTTCAAGCTTTTCTGGTAAAAATTGCCTTTTCTTCATGAAGCTCTGTATGCCTGTTCCACACTGACAAGACCTGGTCTTTTTGATACAAGCACAATGCTACCTCCCTAATGAAACACATCCTTGGTGAAGAAGCTTCCTCTGAGATTGTGCCAGCATATGCTGCATTCTCCGTCCTACTAACTGTCCTCCACAGTCCCCAAGCACGCTGTGTCTCTGTCAGTCACCCTGATTATAATTTTGAACTCTGCTGTGCAGAAGTCACAATGTCCCAGAAGCTGCTGCTCCTGCTCTTAAAAATTGCTAATTGTGGAAGTGTCCCTTTTCCCATTAGCTCACAGCTGCAAGCAGAAAGCACAAAAATTAGGCTACAATGTAAAGCAGGGGAGGGGATGCTGGATCCTTCTTTGGAAAAAGGATGGGAGAGGGGTAAAGAAAAGAGATCAGGAAATCCTGCATCACTGGAGGGGATGGGGAAAGTGGTGTGGAGGGTCCCTGGTCCCTTGGACTGACTGGTGAGGCACGGGCTCACAAGTGTGGCCAATGTATCACTTGAGGGCATGCTTTGAAACTTCTCTTTTTCTGATTTAATTGAAATTAGCTGCATTTTTTGCTCACTTTTTTAGTAGTCGAAATGTTATGCAGGGGACTGGATGTCTTCAGAGCTCAGAGAAGGTATTTTAGCAGCTTCACTTCAGACTCTACCTTGAACTTAGTGTAAACAATTTTCTAATGTAAATAAAATCTTAAGGCTCAAACTGTTTCAGTGACATCCCGTTAGTGATGCCTGGTTAAAAAAGAAACTGATTTTGTGCTGCGGGCGATTCTGTGGCACCAAATTTTGTGCAGCAGTACAGCCTGATGGTGGCAAAAACACAAGGAAATGGTTGCAGAAGAATTCCTTTATCAAAGGAGAAATCACCGTATCGCAAAGAGAAACTTCTCTATCACAAAGAGACTTGGAGCTGGCAGAGCAGCTTTATAATCCCTTGCCACAGGTCACCTGTCACGGGTGTGCAGTCAGGGAGGTGAGGAGCAGCTGGGTGTGCGTCATCCCTACTATTTTGGATGGCAGAAGTACCCACTACTGGCCTAGGGTGGCTAAATTTATGTTAGAACCACCTGGAGATGGCATGTGGTGTAACCACTGCATTGTTTTACCTTGTGCTGAGCCCCCTCCCTGGGGACTGGGCTGTCCAGGACTCGGCTTGGATGTGGCCCTTGGCTTGGGCTCCTGCTGAAATCACTGAGGAAAAAAGGAGCGACATGGAAAGGTATAAAATCCTAAAGGAAAACTGGAGTGAGGGGATTGTAGGTCAGCAGTGTGGAGCAGCGGGGTTAACCCTTCCCCATTTGCCTGATGCCTTCTGGGCCAGCAAAGGCTCCTCAGGGGTCTTAGCAGGATGGGGAGCATACTAATACCTGGCTCATTAAACTCCAGCTCTCTTTTGTGTGTATTTACCAAGAAATGACTGCTTTGTGGGTACCCAGCTAAGCTGAGTGTACCTCACTTGCAGAGCCTCTTGGTAAGAGCTGGCTGGGTAAGGTGACCCAGAGAGAGCTGGCTGTACCCTGAAGAATGACAAAAAGAGTCTACAAATATGCATGAAACCAGATATGTTTTTGCATGCCTACAGCTCTCTCTGAGGGCTAATGTAGTGAGGTACGAGTCCTGCCTGGCTGCCACCAGACTTGGTCAACCTTGGAGGAAGGCACCGACGACATTTTCTGAAGTGGCACCATGCCCCTCTTGTGCCTCTGGACAGCTGTTCCCAAAGCAGGGCTGGACTTTCAAAGCTCAAGCAAGAACGGAGATGCTCTTAAAGCCAAGGGGAAAAAGGATGAAAAGTGGAACAAATACACTCCTTCATCTTGTACTAATTCCACATGTAGAAGCTGTACTTTTTTCCATCTTGACCATTGCTCTTAGTACTGATGAACACTTAAAAAAACACCCCAGACTCCCAAACCTGCCAGATTTATCCTTCCAGTATTTGTTCTGAGTAGTTATCAATTTTTGTATTAATTTTATTTTGACTTCATTGCAATGCATCATTCACGACAGGTAACAGAGCTGAGCAATATTATATTACTCAAGGCACATCCTTGAAAATGCAGTTAGGTGTGTAAGTTTCAGGAAAAGAAAATCCTCCAATTTTTAATGCTGACTGAAACACAAATGAAAAAAAGTTGTGTTCTGAGTAGGAATCAAGGTGTTTTCTTATGAATTGTCAGTACTTTGTGCTTTATGGAAGGCTTAAATAAAAATCCAGTGTTGCTCCCATAGGTTTTAGCCATAGACACCTGAGTTACTGAAGTAATTCTCTATTGACAGAATGATTCTTCTTTAGTGATCAGCTGAGAAAATATACGTCGTCTTTCACTTTCTCTATTGATAGATACTACATCAAGATTAACCAGAAGATTATGTTCCACTCCCACCTAGTGGCAAATAAAATGTGCACGGTATATTATTATTTTTTTACGGGGGGGACTGCAGGAATTTTTGTTGCCTTTCCTAGAAATAACTGCAGGGAGACAGTGGGTTTACTGCAGTTTTGCTTGTGGCAGAGATCAGCTCTGAGTTGCTTAAAAATTACATGCAAACAGCTTCTGAATTANGGAGCCTATAATCTTGCCATTTGCCTGTAGAGTTGTCATAGACTAGTGCTGCAGAGTCAGCTTTCACTAAAGAGCGTTCCTAGCACTGTGGTAGTGAAGAAAATCTACTGGAGCTGTTTTTCTAGATATAGGCAGATGTAACTCTGAGGCTAGAATTAAGATGCATAAATATGTGTGAATTAGCTTGTTTGATTAGGTACATCATCTTGGAAGCACAGAATCTTAAAATTATGTTGTTGGGAGAGGCTCCAAGAGGTCATATAATCTATTCCTGTGACAAAAGGCAATACTTCCTCTATCAGCAATGTTCCTTGACAAGTAGGAATGCAACCTAGTCTTTAATATCTTGAAAGTTGTATCTGCCACATTCCTGCTACAGTTTATTCCATGCTTCTGTGTCCTCAGTTTTAGAAGTTTTGGGTTAGTTTTTTTCTAATATCCAATCTGAATCTTCTTTGTTGTAGTTGAAGACTGTTCATTCCTTGTAGACAGCTCTGTCCCCAGTTTGGGATTTTGTTGAGTGACAGTTGTCTCCTCTCCAGACTGAACAACCTCTGTTTGTTCACTCTTTTCTTATGTTTCCTAGATCTCTGGTCACTCTGATTGCTATGCTCTGGACTTTCTTTCTCAGAACTAACCAGCGTGGGTAGGCCAGATGGGTTGTCATTCAATATTTTTATGGTTTGTATTCCTGGTGTTACGACGCAGTAGGATATAAAATTTTTTGGCAACAGCATGACTTTTTGGCAACATCATTGACTTCTGTTCTTCTTACGATCCACTGAAATGCCAGATCTTTCTTTGCAGACCTGTTATCTAGTCCAGTCATGCAACTCATTATTCCTGCTTAGGTGTAGACTCTTGTATTTTTTCTTTGCTGAATCATATACTATTTTAGAAAAAGTTTCTTCAGTTTTACAATTACTTTGAATTCTAACCTTGTCCTAAAGCTTATTTGTTTTTTTTGGTTTTTAGTTTTTTTTTAATTTGCAGGTTTGATAGGAATATGCTCTTTTCCATCAGCCAGTTGTCGACGACAGCCCTGCAGAAACACGTTTTCATTCAGTTTCCCTGTAGGTCCATGATGGTTTATTTTTGAATAGTTTTCCAATCCCTTTTGCTCTTCTCCTACGGTAATTTCATCTGTAGTTTACTCCTCTACCCACAGAAGGAAACTATTTTAGATTAATATTTGTCCTTGACAAATCCACATTGACTGTTACCTACCTCCTTGTTTTATACGTGCTTAAAGACACTGGGTTGTTTGTGTTAGTGGTTTGCGGGAACTGAAGACAATTAGCTGTCTTGTATTTACTCTTGATTTTGTCTTCTTTTAAAGCTAAGTGCCACGATCTCCCTTTCAGGTTTTACAGTAACTCATCTGTCCTCTAAGTGTGCTCAGAGGTTGCTAATGTCAATTTGTTTAATCCACTAGGATAGTATTCATGAGTCCTGGCTGATTTGAAAAAAAACACTTTTCCTATTTAAATGCTTTCTAACCTGTCTTTTCTCTATTCTAAACAGTGATTTGTCACTCTTTTTGGTTCATTAGCTAATTGATTTCTGGTTTCCTGGTGTCACCTGCCAATAGATTGCCTTTCCAATCAAGCTACAGATTGATATTTTTTCTGGTCACCTTCTTGCTACTTGATATCCCTACATATTTATTTCTTTTTACCTTTGAAATCCCTCATCTGCTTCCACCCCTCTCCGCCCCGGGCATTTCTAATTTTCCCCCTAATTGCTTATGCCATTGTTTTATAAACATCCAAATCAATCCGACCTAGTTTCTGTGCCTGTGTGCTCATTTCCTGCATTTGATATCATTGGAAAGACCGTGAGATAGATAAACTGATTTCTCACTGCAGCTTCTGTCCTCCCTCTGCACTGGGAAAGCCGTCACTTGCAAACCAGCATCTGTACCCTGACAAGGTTTCCAAGAGTCCTTTTTCTCTTTATACTTGAGACCTGTGAGATTTTACCTGTGAATTCCCTGTGCTTATTCAAGTCTGCCTTCCTGAAATCCCTGTTTTATTACCTTCTTCTGCCTCTTCCCTTCGTAGGGAATGTGTTATCTTTACACAAAATAGTCTTGTGTTCTCAATCACTTTCTGCCTCTGGTAAGGATAAAATTTACAGAAGCCTTCTCTAGCTGTTTCTTGTACCCTCTTGAAAAATGAAGCATCTCAAGAGCTATGTGCAGCTGTGTTCTTTTTCCAGCAATTTTGGGTTAATTGAACACCTTCACTAGTGCTGATTCTTGCCAGCAATCCTGGCTTGCATCCGCCTCACCTACGTTGGTGACCAGGAGTCACTTAACTTCTGATGCTAGCAAACACCTTCTTCCCTCCATCTGTTTTCACCAAAGTTTATTGAAGAAGCCTTTCTCCCTCAGCAGTTTTGACCTGTGAGCACCACTGATACACACAGCAAAGCTTTCTCTCTTTTTTCCAGAGAGACACAACTTATATTAACATCCAATTTTTTTTTCCATAAATCTAATTGTGGATGATAATATTGGCATAACCCACAATAGAGGATAATTACAGTGATATAAGGGTTCCTTTAACTGATAGGATTTGTTTTCCTTCCCTTGTGGGAAGCATTTTGGGGTGGTGTAACTGTTCCACGCTAGCGAGGCTGAACAGCTCTCAGTTTGTGACTGTCACTGAAGGCATGCAAAGCTGGTGTGTTTATGAGGCCTGTGCTTCCTTCATATGTTTTTAAAACATCAAAAGTGCAACTGAACCAATTAGCACATGCTGTAGTTTGGTTTTATATCCAGGATTCTGCAGCACAGTGATTGCAATTTTGAAGATGCCTTCTCATTAATTGAAACTAATATCAAGGATAAGTTAAATGAAATGAAGAAGGCTGTAGTGCCGTTGTTGATTGATGTATTGTGTTCAGTAAAAGCCTCTATTCTTCTTTTCATTTAACTTAGAAGAATCTCAGATCTACTCCATCCCACCATCAGGAGTCCAGGTGCTCACAGTCATTTTGCCACAGAGTACACAGACGTTGATTGTCATTTATTTTACCCAGTTTCTGTTCCCAACATATAATTAATTAAGGCATTGCAACACAGATGGAACCATTCAAATGATCAACATCCTTGAAGATAAGATGCTTGCCTTTTAAAATTATATTCCATTCCTTTTCCAAAAGATTACACTGAAGTTTTACTTTGAAGTGTTTGGTTAGTGAGGTGAGAGGGAATCATACTGTTAGATGGATGCGTAGTAATTCTTAGCTTTCCTGAAATTACAATATTTTATTTTCTCAGATGATACTTTGTATTCTTCAGAATATTTGAAGATTAAGTTCAGTTCAGTTATAGGCTCTCAAAAAGATAATGCGAAGAATTTCTAAATCCTCATTTAGGTATGCAGATACTTGTGGAGTCAGTGCAATTGAGGAGAACATCTAAGTTTTGCCTTGAAGGCATTGGCTTTCTAGTATTTTAATAGGCAAGCTGTTCAGTAAACAGAAGCGAGCTCTGTAATTCCTCAAGAAGTCTTTGGAGGGATTTAAGCCCTGTATATTCTGTTTACAAATACTTCTCATCATGCAGATGTGTAGTGATGGTCCCGCTTTTTAAGTTGTTGAAAATATGAAAGCCAGCTATTTGATGCTTAAAATGCCTTTGCTTCCCAGAGAGTATTCCTGCTATGAAGTTTTATTCTTCTTGACATCATGCTTAGCTACAGTGAATAATGATATCACATATAACGGATTACAGTCTCTCTTCAAGAGAAAAAAGAAAAAGCAGGTGAATGTTTGAGTCCAGATATCCAATTTTCTCCAGCTAGCCAAAGAAAAGGAGAAACGAGAAACAAGCAAAAAAGAAAACCAGAAGAACTTTCTTCAAAAGATTGACTATGTTGTGTCAGTAGGGCTGCCTCCACTTGTCCATTGAGTGAAATTATCAGTAAGATGAAAAGAAAAACCAGTCCTCCACAGAAAAGTGAGATTTCAGAAGCTACCAGTACTCCTCTAGAAATTCACTTTATGCAGCAGAACCTCCAGGGGCAAACCCTGTCTCCACCTCCTTTCTTAAGCTTGAGTATTTGACTGCAGGGTTTATGTGAAAAATATTTCATACCGTGGATCATTATATTTCAGAGGTGTAACGTATGTATTTTCCATATTTGAGATCTGCTTTCGTTAGGTTTACTGGTGTATCTTGGGAGGTCCTCTTCAGCTGTTCTTGTTTTTGTCTTGGATCTGGGCTCTGCTGAACACTGTTGTCTGCCTGCGCTGTAGTAGCAGAACACTTTGGCTGAATGTTATTTTCCTTTTGTCTGAAACTTGCCCTTTTTTTCATCAAAAGGAGAAGAATTTATCTGCAAGTGAAGGGGGACTAAAGTTTATCCTGAAATGGAAAGCAGCCACAGCACTTGTCCTTCCTGTTTTCATGTATCTGCTTTAAGAACTGTTTTTTTTTTAAACAGCACGTACGCGAATGTGTTAAGTGAATTCTGTTATGTGCTGTTTGTCATGTGGAGCAGAAAGAATCTTAAATGATGAAAAGCAGGTGTGAAATGTTCTGCGAATACACGGGGGGATATGTCTTGATTTGAAAACAGATTGGGAGGTCTATCAGCATTTCTTAGAAAAATATTTTCAGGTCTTGCTAATTAAATGAAATTGTTTGTTTCACCCATTCACTGTGTGGTATCAATTGTGAGAGATTTTTAAAGTCATAATTTCAGTCAGAAATGATAATGAGATCCTGAAAAACATCATGTTCTTGTTGTATTTTCATGTGAAAGGGAATGACACAGAATCACTGTCACAGGGTTTGGGAGTTGTCTGTTTTGAATGCAGAAGGATTTTAGGGAGGATAAATTCACTTGCTTTTCTGTAAAACATTTGAATCTAGGATTCAGAAATAGAATAAAACTTTTTGTTTTGTTTTGTTTTTTTGTTTCATGAAGGTTGAGAAAAAAAACCTAAGCTTTACAGAGACAAATCTGGATGGGGAATACAGTTAGGTCCTACTCAGCTCCTCACAACTAAACCTCAAAAACTGCAGTGGTTCATTTCGGATGCCAATTGAGAGACACTTAACTCAGACGTTTTCAGATAATTTCTAGTTCTCCCCTACTAGTAATGGTATGTCTGTAATGTCTAGCTTTGTCCAGTATTGAAATGCAAATAGCAAATCCCACAGTAATAAATGATGTAAGTACATAAATAAATATTTTCTGCTTCCCCTGTGTAGTTCTGCACTTGCTGGGTGCTTAGGTGACTGTTGGATCACGAGGATGGGAAAGAAACCTTGTGTTGTCTCAGCCTTTACAGCGGTCAAATACACCATGGCCATAAGAAAGACAACAAACCATTTCCTTCAGAAGAAAAGGTATTTTGCTTTTCCATTGGATCATTTATGATGGTTGTATGTTGTGTAATGAAATGGGATGCGGAGACACCTGGCCTAGCATTGGCTGACCCAGCTCTGGATTTGCTAATGGGTGAGATTTGCTGAGGTTAGTGGCAGGTGATACATGGAAAGCTGCAAATGAGATCCTGATCCAAGAATGAGAAACTCTTGTGTGTTCATTCCATCAGACACATGTTGAATAAAGGCCACTCCACTGAAGTGATTTTCCAAGAGAAATCCAGAGGAATCAGAATTGCAGTTAGTGTGTTCTGATGATGCCCATTATTTCTGTGTGACTGGAGCCATGAATATGGCTCTACTACTAGTTTGGATGGTACTGTTCGTATTATTATTTTAATTATTAATGATATGACCAAAAATACATGACACTTTAGTGAGAGGAGGATGTGAAATGTAATGTGAAGGTCTGAGCTGCCTCAGGGTCAGTGAGCAAAAACCATGGTGCGACATGGAGAATTGTTACTGAACACTGATGGAAATTAATTTTAAAAGTTGGAGACTATACAATTACATAGATGATGGTAGAAGGCTGTGTTTAAAAATGAAAAAGCAGATGGAAGGGTGTTTATCAGTATTTTAAATATCTGTAGTATACNATGTGATCTTGGAATATTTCAAGTAGCAATGAAGTAGCGCGTGCCACTGGTGACATTCCTGTGGCACCTCCTCTGTACTCCTGTGCGCAGTTCTGGCTGCCTGTGCTCGAGATAGTTTTGAATGACCCACGCTCACTAAAGATGAGTGGAAACTGCTATTTGGGACCATTACCTCCTGTTTCCTAAAAGGAAATTAAGAAAGTTTTGCTTGCTTAGTCTGCTTAAACAGCCTGAGAGAGAACAGAAGCAAAACTGGTTTGATAAATTGTATTTGGAGAGTATTATCCTTGCTACGCTGCCAGCAGGGAAGGGGCAGCACTGGGGGTTCGGCAGCATCTGTCCTTGGCACATTTTTATTCCATCCTTTTACTAATGACTTGGATGAGCAAGCAGGATATGCTTATTAAGTTTGCCAATGACCGAAACCTGAGAGAAATTGCCATGCTGGTGATTGGAGAAACGATTTAAAAACCAGGCAATCCGTGGAGCTGTGGGTTTATTTCCCATATCTGTACCTGCCCTGCACATTACGTGAGCATGCCCTCCCCTCACCCCCCCTGCCCTCTCTGTAAGGTGCTGTTTCCCCCTCACCATGTGTTATTTCCCAGCTCTGCTCCACACTGGGGCCAGTTCTTCCTCATGTTTCCCAGCTCTGAGCTGGCCCAAGGGCAGTAGGTGATGGGGCTAGCCTTGAGCTAGCCCAGGCAGAGGGGCTGGCTGACAGAGCCCACTGAGCTCACACTGCAACCTGGCCCTTTGCAGTGGCTGGAATTTCCATCTTTTCCCTCTGGCTGATCATGGATTTTCATGCAACTTGAAAGAACTTAATACCTTTGCTTCTTTTCAACTAAATCAGATAGAGAGGCAAAGGACTTCTGAGAAAATTGAAGGAAATATGAAAAAATATCAGGTAAACAGATAAAGCAGCTGCCTAAATGCGTATGTTTTGTTTTTTCAGGAATCAGATGGAAAATATGATGCAGTTCAATTTGCAGTAGCAAAAAGTGAGATAGGAAATAATTGCTGTACAGCAGCTCTTTAGAAAAAGATATGGGAGCTGAAGTGGATCCCAACATAATCGTGATTCATAAATTCAGACAACATATTAATACATTATGAAAAGGAACAGAATATTTCAAACTTCTTAGCGTGGTAAGGTCTCGGTTGCAGGACTGCAGCCATTCTGGGACACCAGAACTCATAGTGACATGGGCCAGCTGGACACAGCCCAGAAGTGGCTAGATGTATCAGCAGTGTGATTTAGGAGAAAAGGCTGAAATAATTTGTGTGTTCTACTCTACAAAAAAAGAGAGAAACATGCTAACAGTCTTCAAAAGATGCTTGTAAAAGGAAGTTTTCCATGCAGGTTTCCATGTCTGTAGTGGATGGGACAAGAAGAAACGAACCTAATTTTTCGGAAAGATGCAGATTACACATTAAGAAAAAAAAAAATCTCTGGATACAGTCTGGAATAGTTGCCTGAATATTGTTTGTACTCACCATTCCTGAAGACCTTAAGTTGCTGATAAGTATTTGTCAGGGATGATACAGATATATACAGATGATCCTACCTTGGGGCAGGGAAATGGCTTACATGGCTTCTTGAATTTCACCCACTATTATTATTCTAAGATGCCATGTTTGATCTCTGCGAATGCATAGAAAAGAAGAAGAATTATTTACGTTAAGTAACAATATTGGCAAAAGCGCCTGTGAATTCTGGCTGTACATCAATTACTCTGGAAATTAGAAGAAAGCTTCTAACCATCCAGGGAGAGTTTTCCATATGAAATGCAAATCTGACTGGCTCCAAGCAGGAATATAATAAGTTTAGGAAGGTATGCTGCATGTTTCTTCTGATTCCAGGGGACTTGGCTCAAAGATATAGAAAGACCCTTCTGGTAATCTTACATATGCATGATCTTTCCTTCCCGAAAGAAGATGACTGAATGCTTTAAGCCCATAGGAGTCCTGCTATAGCATTCAGCTTGTGAATAAGGCAAGCGAATCTGATTCACAGTAGTGTGTAAACTTTTACCTCTCCTTTTCACGTGCTTCTTGGTACATTCTTTTCCAAAGCTTTATTTTATCAGCTTTTACCCTGTTCTAATGTTCCAGTTCAACATCTAGTGTTTTATAATAATTGCAATGACAGTGAAGCGTCACAAACACTGGATGGTGGCATTGCAGAATGAATCAGGCATGAAAAACAAGCAGTTTCTATTTATACACACAGATATCACAGTGATCAAGGAAAAGATTTGCAGAATAAAATGTGTTGTAAAATACTTTATATATGTAATTTGCTTTTGAAAAAGGAGCTGTAACTACCACGTAAGCTTGCCCAGTAGTTCAGATTTTCTCTTAAGTAAAAGGATGAATGATTGTGAAAAAATACAGTATAATTTATGGCATTTGTTCTTACAGAATAATCCTTGACTACTTAGCTTTAAGAATACAGCCTATGCCACGAACAACACAGAGCAGACAGAGGTTTTATAAAGGAGCTAATCCTTCAGAGAGCAAAGGTAGAAATATATTTGTTGCAGGCTGCTTTAATTTTCTTTTGTTTTATTGCAATTGTTGTTTTACTGAAGCGCTGCAAAGGTGAGAAGCAATATGAGTTCCTAGATGTTCAGATGGGATACCCATCCTCTGTGGCCTCATCTCAGCCTAGCAGGTAGCAAGTTACCTGCAAATTAGGGGCAGGTAATACATACGGCTGTTCTTTCAAAAAGTCTCTCTGATGTGATAAAATGTTTTCTACATTTTTTGATGAAAAAAAGGGCAAGAGCCCCTTCCTGTGGAACCAGAGTCA
Organism: Syrrhaptes paradoxus; assembly: GCA_013400615.1. Taxonomy (NCBI): domain Eukaryota; kingdom Metazoa; phylum Chordata; class Aves; order Pterocliformes; family Pteroclidae; genus Syrrhaptes; species Syrrhaptes paradoxus. Next base: position 30,686 of record VZTO01015609.1, read on the forward strand.
AAGCTGGCAACAGCTGACAGATTTGGCTTTGTATCATCCATTTTGTAAGCGTGAGTAAACTTTCAGGTGCTTCAGGTTGGTCCTTTATAGCCGGATACAGCAGAGACACCTGTTGATGCAGACAGCAGTTTTTCCTCTCTCAAATATCAGCTTCACAACTCATTCCCAGGAAACCACTTCTCTCCAAAACAAGACCCTGGAGGGGATGGTTCAGTCCAGCCTCCACTCATGTCCCCAAAAGGCCCCTCTACACCCCTTGGCCTGGCCTTTGTGTCAGTGGATATAACACTGCAATACACCTACAAGGTACAGGCAGGTGCTGAGTGGATTTTCAGAGCTCTGATTTTTTGCTGAAGGCATCCAGAGAAACAGTTAGGCTGAATTTAGGCTTTTAAGTTCTTTCATAGATCCAGCTCTACTGACTATTTTATGAGTTTTGAAGCAGTCCTTTTTTCCCTTTGTGGGATAGCAAATGACTAAACTGCTTTCCACTTTAAATGGGATTAAGCCCCTTGAGACAAAAAATTATTAGCAATATGCAAAACTATATTTCAAGTCCCAGCTTGGTGAAAAATGAATTATTATTGCTTAGGATGACTCTAAATTGTTTAATAGAAAGGAACCAGTGGATCCAGCTCCTGAACATCTCTGTCTTGAACTAAGTTCAGGCACGGACCTTGGCTGAAGGGCAGAGGGACCAAGGGAGAGAGAAGACATAAGTCCTAGCTTGCTTAAACTTCCCTGAAATGAAATGTTTGCATGTTTTGAAGGCCAGTTTTCTGTCTGTCCATGAGAAAGTAGACATCAAATGCACCATTTGAGTTATTTCTTCTTTTGGTTTTGGATGCTGCTCAGAGACACTAGATGGCACCTTTTGTTTGCTACGTGCGTGGGGCCAGAAATAGGTCCCATCTGAATGCTGGTGAAAGCTGACAATTAGTTTGAAGCAACTGGTGCATCCATATGGATCCTTGCTGACGAAGGAGACAAAAATATCCTGGTGCTCCATATCCAGAAAAATGGGGAAGACACGACACCTATTAACTACCTTGCTGCTTCTTTATATATCTTTGCACTGTAGCTGGTGAGGCATTGAAACATCCTATTTAGTTAAAGAACAGACGGGGAATGGTTCATAATTCATTTTAAGGAAATGGGTTTGGGGAAAGCCAGACATGATACAGACAGCTCAGGTGGGATTTGGGTGAACAGGGTATAACATATCACAGTGTGAAAGTGCAGTGTATGGACATGTGAGTCCGTAGCACCATTTAGGGACCTTGTCTCAGGTATCTGGTGTCATTCAGGGTGCCGTAAAAGATCTCACATGAAGTCCAGCTGCTGTTCCTGGAAGGCATGGGTTATATCTGCTCAGCCTCTGGGTCTGTGTCTGGGTTGCCTCTGCCCTGGGTGGGTGACTGCGCCGAGCTCCCATCATGGGTGTTAGAGACTTGGTGAATCAAGGCAGGGGAGCTGCTCAGCTTGTGTGAGCACGGATGCCTGTCAGCCCAAACTCACTTCACTCTCTATTGACTGTACTGGCTGGATCACTGCTGACCAGGCTCCCAAACCCTAGGTAGACACCTGAATTTGGATGACTGCAAAAGGAAGTAAACCCCACACCTGGTGGGCAAGTGCACTCTATATTTGTCTCCTGCTGATCTTAGACTCACGTAAATCGACCCCACATGGTAAGCAGGCAGTATAGGATGTATAGTCTCATGGTTCAAGCAAGCGATCGTGAGGAACCGGCTGGCGATCACCAGTGCTGTTTGCCAGTGACATGAATGAACAAACATAAATGTAACACTGCAATGGCACCCTTGCAGGAAGAAAATTTGGTCCAAGACAAAGCTATTTTTTCTTCATTCAATTCTGAGAAATCTCTGACTGTTCTCTCTAACAAGTTTCTACAGGCGTGTATTTTTATAAGGAATTTTACTAAACAGTTTTGGAAAAATCTGCCCTGAGCTAATTGTGCAATTTCTGCTCTGTTTATCGTGGTGCAATCCCTCATTCTCCTCTGCCACAAGCAGGGGGATTATGACTGTGCTGTTCTGTAGGACTTCTCAGGCACAGACCACTAGGACTGCCTAAATCATCAGCCCAGTGCCCTGACATCAAAGGCCCTCATCTTGTCGGTGTTTAGTCCATAAGGATCTGCAGAATCCTCTTTCCCCACAGAGCGGATACCACAAGGCACAAAACATCTCCTCCACCCATTGCAAATGAACTTTACCTTTAGTACAAAAGCTAAAGTATGAGAAATTCAGTGAAAGGTCACAGAAAAGAGCAAGGAAAGATCTAGATCTAGAGCCAATGACTTGGGCTGCCACAATGGGGCCTGATTTGGAAGGAATAAAAGCACAGAAGGTGCTGGGGGTTGGGCTATGTCAATGGGAGAGAGAAAAGCGGTGACCCTCTCCCCCGGTGGTGCTGTCACTTTGACTGGGAGGGAATTCCTTCCTGCCCCTGGATCTGGTGATCTCTCCAAGCCTGAGCTGATCATCAAGACACATAAACCAGCTTGCTAGAGGTTTTCAGTACTGTCAATGTGCTCTCTTTGTTATCCTATTTCTGAAGTTAGATCATGCCTGCTGTTTTCAAGGGAGGAGGAAAAAACCTAAGAAGTCAAATTATACATTAACAAGAGAAAAAAAAAATGACAAACCACCTTCCTGCCCACTGCAAGCAACTAGTAGAAACCTTGAAAAAAAGATCTAATTAAAAACAGTGTAAAAACCATGCAAATATACCCTGTCAAAAAATAGCCATTCAGTCTCCTTTTAGAGCCCTTGCAATTCCTGTGTTCACTCCTACAATCTCCATCTGACATGCATTAAATTTAAATAAAATAAATCTACTACATTACTTTTATCTAAGAAGCTGTTTATTTTTCAGGAAAAAAAAGTTATACAATTAAAGTTGCATAAATAAAATAAAAAATTAGGTGTTTATCATTAGGAGAGAGATCCAAACATCTCCATATAGTCGCCTGCAGTGTATATATCTCCATGTGAACTAGGAGTGTAACTTCCCATTATAGTCCATCAAGGTCTGGGGCTGGATTCAACTGCCCACATGTAGACTTCTGGTGGCATTTGGGATGCCCTTTGGTTTCTGAGGTGCCTGATTTGGGCTGACAGATACAGCACAGGATCTGTGTCCTTCCAGAGGGCAGCATTTGGAGGCCATTTCAGGATACCTTAAATGGCACTGGATGCCTGACTTTAGACGATTCAGTCAAACCCTGAGTCAACACAAGGGAAGTCGGAGAGCTATTCAGCTCTCCCTAATCTCACCAGTATTTCCTTAGCTGGTCAAGTGGAAGGTGTCCCTGCTCATGGCAGGGCGGTTGGAACTAGAATATCTTTAAGGTCCCTTTAACCCATGTATCCATGATCTGTTGTAGGTTTGAGCCAGATGCTAATGATTACAGTGAGTATCATTGCGATACGAGGGTGACTGGTAGGCTTTCTCAAGCCAGATGATTTGCATTTGTAAAACCCAATGACACAGATATAAATGCTTAATAGTTGTCTGCCTCGCTGAAGCAGGAGTCCATACAGCCACTGCTGCAGATAGGACTTCAAGCCTACTGTTATGCACAGAAGATGTGGAACAAGTGACACTTCAGTCACTGTGTTTTAGATTGTAACTTTGATTATACAGGAACAAAATGACTCCCTTAGTGTCTTGTGATCCTGTCTCACTTCACAGAACCTTTTAAATCTCTCCATTCACACGTCCGTACATCACATTCTATGCTTTTTGCTATCTTTTAATCTTTTGCCATCTATTTTAGTGCATACAAACAGAGGACATGGACCAAAACGTGCTGCTGCATAGGGAAGTGCAGAGGGGTTGCACCAGGGCTCTTGTCGTTACTATCTGTTAAAAAGTAATCAAGGTTACCATCCCAGAGACCCAGAAACCCCCCATTACGTTTCTGTAGCTGAAGGGAGGCAGCTGAAGGCAGAGGACCACACTGAGGGGAGGTATCCCCCGATACAGCCCAGCCTAGGCAGTGGTGTCAGAGCAGGAAAGTGCAGACGTAAGGGGAGCAGCAGGCAGGGAGACCTGCACACAGGACACAGCGCTCCTTTGCTAATGGCAGGTTGAAACGGCTCAGCTTTGACCCTGAGCATCTTCACAGAGACCTCTTAACTTCTTGGACTAACCTGACTGTGGCCTTTTGGAGCTGTTCCAATTTAAACCAAATGCTGCCGTGCTCAGGGCAGCCTGCTCCCCATTATGGGCTTGTAGAGGTTGCACAGTGCAAGAGCTGTCGGATGTGCTTTCATCTGCTCAGGTGCAAATCTAATCACAAAACCATGATAAAATCTTTCATTTAGGGCCACAAAATGTGGGTGCAAGGCATTTTGGTGGTGAAAGGTGGGTGCTAAGGGACACATTCCTTGTACAAGGGACTGCTGTTAATATTTTTTTTTTTGTTATGCTGTTTCATGAGGAACCTTTCACAGCCTACCATTAGTTCCTCGGTGGCTGGTCTTTTATTTCTTTTTGATCTCAGACATTCATTCATAGATAAGCAAAAAACCCAGAATATTTTTCCCCAAACAAGTCATGTTTACAATAGTTGGCTGCAATTAAGTAAGAAATGCGATAGTTTTGTGGCTTGAGCACGATAATTTCAGAGCAACAAGGCAAGTTATTAACTACTTCTTATCAGCCGTAAGCTAGAACAAGTAGCTTTAGCTATAGCAAAGACATTTCATCAAGCTAAAAAGGTGAATTTTTACCGTTGTTCTTTTCTGCTAAAGGAAGACAAGTACATCAGTACGTAATTTTTTATTCTGTACATGTGCATCAAGTGGNTGAGATATCAAAGGCTGGCCTAGAATTGTCTCTTCTTAATACTTTCAGGCTTCTGCTGTTGGAAGTTATAATAATAGCTTTTGTAATCATGTCTCATACCTCTAGAAAAGGAAGCATTAAGAAAAAGATATTAAAAAGGAGGTATTAAGGGAGAAAGGCAATTCACCAGTTTTTGCAATGGGAGATTGTGTCTCACTAATTTGTTAAGAATTTTTGAATCCATCAGCAGTGTTAAAAAAAAGTAAAAATAACATATTTTAATTTTCAACAGGTGAGTGAAAAGGTTCATTAGAAGAAGGTGTAAAAGCATCGCTTGTTTCTGTTTGGAGAAGTGATGTATTATCTGGGAGCAAAAGCAATAAAATAGGGGAAAAAAGGAATCAGATTAATCCATTTCCAACAAAGCAAAAGATTAAAAGTAGAGTACTCAGGTGCTCATCTCTTGTATAACATTCTTGGAGTCTGTCATGAGTGGTGAAGGTTGGTTGGAGCTCCAGAGAACTGAACAAGTGTGAACAAAATGACAGGTGGAGCTCAGCGTCAACAAATGCAAAATAATATCAACTGGAGAGGAAACCATGATTTACTCATTAACCTGACACCATTCTGCCTGTGTCAGGTTAGGAAGGTGACTTGGGTATGGTGGTGGACAGCTGTGTATAGCCACAGTCCAAAGAACAAAACAAGTTCATAGGTGGTAAAGGTATGGAAAAAGAAGGCAGTGCTTTTATGTGGCCGGTGGTGTGACTCAGAAGGAAAGACCATGTGCAGGACTGAGTGCTCACACTCTCAAGTGAAAACGCAGATCTGTGTCAGCTTTAGCACAGGGTGGTGGGAATGATTGGGAGTGTGTAAAAATCTTCATCAGAAACCATGTTTTAAAAGATTGAGATTGTTTGCCTTTGAACAAGAAGTGGGAGTATGATAGCAATATACAAAACAGCAGATGATCTGGAGAAGTGAGCCTGGGAACACAAGAATAAGGGAAAATCTATGGTTTAGACAAAGGCAAACTCAGATAATTGGAATTAGTTCGCTTCTAATTTGGATAATACAGCATGTATCTGGCTTTCACTGCCCCAACCTGGGAGACCAAACATCTGGGCTTAGCCACTATTTCAGTCAATGAGTCTCACAGAGAGAAAATTACAAAGTGATAGAAGGGACTCTTGTTGCCACAGAAAAAATAATTAGACCGTAAAAAATCATTAACCCAGAGTTGTGCTTACCATTAATACTCTATCAAATGTTGATTGTGTGACTAAACTGCAAAGTAAAAGAGCAGACGTAACCGCTACCCAACAATATAAACAAGGTCATCATTGCTGTGAAAGAAAACATGAGATGGTTGAAAACAGTCCAAAGGTACTGTCATTTATAAGTGAGGAAACCAAGCAGGTTTTTAGACCTAAAATAAACAAGTGGAATAAAAATCGGAATAATTTTTCCTGATTTTCTGGTACAAAAATTATTTTAAAAAATTATGCACAGAGAGACACGTTCCAAAGATTCAGAAGCTGCTTGTGCACATTTAATTTAAACTCACCTGAATATATTTTGGAAACAGTAGGATTTTGCTTGGTATGAACATGCCTGCCCAGTACATCCACGTGAAATATCTGCTCTCTGCTATCCAGTAGTCTCCATTCAACTTTCTTCATTGTTGTCATGGCAATAAGACTGTTTTTGACACTGCCGTTAATGAACTCTGAGGGTGAGAAAAGTCCTTCTCCAACAAAGAGTGACACCACCACAAAGCAAATTAAATTGCTCTGACAATGTATCTATTGAGAGTGAGTTCACATGTCACCGGAGCTTTTAGGATCTTATTGATGACTTTGTGGCTGCCAAAAGTCATAAAGTACCGCTGTTGTAACAGGTTTATGTTTATATACGGTATTTTTCTGCGTTGTTTGATCACCCTAATGCTGATATATTCTGTCACTTTACCTTGACAGTTGTATTCACTATTACTCCTCAGTCAGTGAATTAATGAAGGTGTGTGTGTCAGTAATAATTTTTTATCTCCAAAATGGCATAATGTATTTGCCATAAGCACATAACTAGATGACAACTGATTACACTACAGTGAAGTGATAAGAGCGGTTGACAGGAGTAGTTAGGATTACAAAATAGACGTAGGCTAGCACATTCTTCTGGGTGATAAAAGCTGAAAGAAAGGTGGCCCAAACCACATGTGGGTAGAGCCTTTCATGGTCATTTTGCTGCCTGCTCAAACAAGGACCTACCACCTGCAGAAGTCATAAAAGATATTGAGAAGACTGCTTTTAAGTACCATACATTAATGTGCACGGTGCTTTACACTGAGTGAAGACCACCACCCAGGTGCAAGTGGCTCTCTGATACTAAACTTGTAGCACTGTCAGCTCAGAGCTTCTCAACTGCAAAGAAATGTGTGAAATTTTCTTCCCCTGAATTAAGGGACTGAAATCAGCCTGCAGCTTTAATATTTCTGGAAAACAGAGGGAATGAGGTGAGCTGTAACAGACAGCCCGAATTGCCAGAGTCACTCCTGGCAATGTCACGGGAGTATGGAGGTGTTGGATGCAGTAGGTTTGGATGAGGGGCTCGTCCTCCAATCTCAGCCTCCCCACACGAGGCTAAAGTAGAGACTGGCTTTCCAGGAGTCTATATAGGTTTTGTTATATTGTGGAGGCAGCTGGATCTATATGCACGTGGCACTCTTCTGTCTTAAGTGACTGCGTACCTCTGTGTAGGGCCAGCCTGTCTTGCAGGCAGTCACCATCCCTACAGGTGACTTTCCTCTACCTACAACCCAAAAGGAGAAACCTTGTCCTGCCCTGGTAGATCACACAAGGACTGTCTGTGCAGGGCAAGAGCTTCAGGCCTTTGTGCCTATAGATCTTGTCTGTTATAACTCAGCTTGATGAAAAACATCACCATGCAAAATTTTTTCTTTCCCCATCAGGGAAAATGTAATTCCAGAGGTATTGCTGAGGAGATTATTGGATGGTAGAGTACATTGAGCCATGCATGGCTTTTGGCAGCAGCCAACTCATCATAAGGTACTGAAAGCTCCAGTGACATGTAAACTCACTCTCAATAGATATGGGGTCATGGCAAGTCCTGGTGTCCTGAAGTCCCTATTACTTGGGGACTCACAGATACTCTGAGAGACAAACAGTGGATTTGGGTTTGTGAAAACACAGCCATAACAAACATTTGGACAATGCCCTTCACAACATGCTTTGACTTTTAGTCAGCCCTGGACTGGTCAGGCGGTTGGACTAGATGATCATTGTAGGTCCCTTCCAACTGAAATATTCTATTCTATTCTAGCCCAGCACGGGCTTTCTTCCATGGGGGGAAACCCAATGCTGAAGCTAAGCTAAAGTGCGCTCTTGTGTCTTGGACAGTTTTGAGGCACGCTGGTGGGGCAGAAGGAAGAAGCCTCTGCTGCTGCTGTCCAGGCTTCAGCATCACTGCAGGCAGTAGAGCGATGAGCGAGGTATGTGCTGAGCCAAAAGGACGGAGGAAGTACATGGGAGATGTGAATGATGCGGATATTTGTCTGTGATAAACGATGTGAACAGCTTGTCTATTTAACTGGCTACCCATTGCTGGGCAGTGTAAACAAGAGGCATCCACCAGGGATTAACCTGAGAGATTTCACCAATATTGAAGCGTTCTTCACCAGCAATCAAACTTTTCCATATTATTTTCAAGCACATTTCTGCTCTTCCAGCATCCATTCCCATACAATGAAGGCCTGTTTGGAGTCTTCACTATTCTTCTGATGTGAACCAGCTTGCCCAGATCTATCAAAGGTTGTTGAAGAAGGGTCAGATGCGTAGGTGTCCTACTGTTTCATCCTACTTCAGTCATATTGTGCAGAGCCTCGAAAAGTTTCCGTGTTCTGCCTTAAAGCAGCTTCATGATATTGTGACTGGTGATGGAAAAAAATTAAAGACAGTTGAGCCATGGATTCAAGGTGCTGTGTAATCAAGAGCAAGCCACTCAGCTTTACTGAGCTTCACTCGTCTGAAAATCGGGATAAAAAGTAATGGTGCACCAATGATTAGATACTGCCCCTGAAAATTCAGTTTGTTAGAATATCTAAAGCAGTGTACCTTATGCGGGCTTATGGATGGATCTCAAAGGGATTTAAAACCCTTCGGTGCATTTCTGTATCTTTATCTGTACAAAAAAGATGTAGATAAAAACTGCACAGTTTCTAACTAAATAATGTCATTGCAGGCATCAAAAATAAATTCTCATTGTTAAAGAAATATCATGACTCATAGCTAGAGTTGCTTTTCATTATTTGCTTAAGGGCTAGAGAGTACAAAAGATATATTCATGACACACTTCAAATTCGTGTTGCTTATTCATTTTATTTTTGATTGAACACATCAACTTCAGAAAAACTATGCTAATCTTTTCCACTGGAACTGATCTGCCCTCAGTCTTTGTGTGTGTCTGACACTGCTGGTAACCCCCATTTTCAAAAAATCAACACATTATCAACACACGCGCGAGGAGGCATCTGAAAGCTTGTCTTAGTCTTTATGTTTGGTCTTCCAGTCAGATTGCTTTTCTCATACAGAGACTCCTTTTAACATTCTTGCAGGACCTGCTGAAATGCTCTGCCACATGCTTCTTATGTAAGTAAGGCACCATTTAATAACTTGGTTCCACCCTGAGTGCAAGTGTTGAAATTCACCATGAAAAAATATGAGAGAAGATAAAACACATCCCGTAGATCTGGTAGCAAAACGTGCTTTTGCTCTCTGGGTCCATTATATCAGCAAGCCCACCCTTATGCCAATTTGCTGTTTCTTTGGCATTTGAAAAAGAATTTGAGCTGAAAAGTAAATAACAAACCCGGTACCTGTTTTCTGTTTCCTTCATGGGGATTACATTTGTTCTTTATAGCAGGAATGGCTTTTTGTAGACCGAATTTATGCTTCTGAGTTCAAATTCAGAAGAAAAAAAATAAGAACAAAGAACATGCAAGAAAACATGAAATTGTTTCTTGAAGCCTTAAATATTATACAAGCTTATACTTAAGTAGAAAGATGAAATAAAATCAAATGAGACAGGATGCTCAATGTATTACCTATCATCAGGACGTCATCAGTGAAGGTTCAAGTGAGCAGGTAATAGAGGTTAACAATCCTACAGGAAAAGATTTGGGTCTGCTGGAGATAACAAGCTGGACAGTGGGCGATGATGTACTGCTGCTCAAGGGTGAATATTCTACTCAAATATCTGAACAGGAGCATAGCCTGCAAGATACGGGAAATAATCCTCTCCTCAGGACTGGAAAGGCCTCAGAGGTGCCCAGATTATGGGATATATGGGATAGCCGGAACTACATATCTAGAAGGACTGTGGCCTCACAAGGACTTAGTGTAGGCAGTGCAGAGGACAGAAATGGATATGGTCGGGATTTCAGAAAACATGAAATGGGATCATTCAGCCCAGAGATGAAAAGTTCACTTCATCCTCCTGCACAACCCAACACAGATAAGCTGTCTTCTTGACTCAAGCCTTCCAAATCTTGACATCAACTTAAAAAATCCCAAGGTCTTTGAAGTAATACATTTGGGTTCCTTGCCTTTTGGTTTTCAAGTGTTATGGGCAATGTCTGCGCTGTCAATTCAGGGCATGTAAGCCCAGTGCAGACATGTTCCCACTTAACTTGGATACCAATTTTTCTGACTTTTACCCATTGTCACAAGAAACTTATTTGGTCCATTAAAAAAAAAAAAAAGTAATCAGGTTTCCCTGTCTTTGTTGAAGACTTCAAATCTCCAGTTTCATGACTTGAAAATTCTGTATCTGAAGTCCTCAGGTGCTGTACCCTGCATACTTCATTTAAGGAGTTCTCCCACCAACTTCAGTCTGAATTATATCAACCCTTGACTCAGCAAATAGGGCACTCATGAGCTCAAGTTCATTCTTATTTAATAAAAGTCTCACCCCACAGTAAGCTACATCCTACGCTTCAGTGCTTTGTTGAATACGAACAAATTTTGGACCTGATACCTGAAACAGCCTCCTGGCTACAAAGAAACAAACTGCTGTGTGTGTTGATTGTATTTTTGTCTCCCTCATTTAAACTTCAATTTATTTCTTTGTCTGCCCTTAGGTTTGAGTCTTTCATAGTAGAGACCATCTTTGATGGAAGGTGCCTTGCACAGAGCTACTAATGGTGTGCAACAGTGTGAGTGCAGCAGCAGCAATAGATTTAACTAAAGGCAATGAAAGGACTTTTTATTCTGATTTAAAAGGATGTCTTAGAAGTAGAAAAGAAGGAGAGATTGACCGCTTAATGAGAAAGGGCAAACTAGTAATCATATCTTTAAAATTATTTTAGTACTTTAACAGAAACCTGTCTTGAATAAGAAAATTTGAGCATGTGCAATTAGGAAGTAATGTAAATCTGCTAAGTAAAGACCTAGGTTGAAAGAAACAGGTATGACATGAGTCAGAAAGATGTAATTTATGCAAATTAGCAAGGCTAGATTATAGCATCCTAAATTGTAAATGGAAGTACTTAGTGAGTTTACTGAATCCCTAAATTATTTCTGGGCTGTTCTGGTGAGTCGGGAGGGTAATGAGCACTGGACAAGAATGCGAGAGTTGTCTATGTTCCTATGCATCTGTGAGATGGAGGGTGTTGTGCTGCTGGTAGTCAGACAGGTAGTGGATGTGCTGTCTTTGAAGTTTATCTTCTTTAAGCGGCGTCTCATTTTCCCATAGACAGGGATAAAGTCAGTGGGGCACACTGAGGCAGGAACTCTTTTAAGAGGAGAGCCTGAAGCTCTTAAACCCCGAACTTTTGATGAAGCCAGTTGTAGCCGTACCCCTGCGGGACTCCAGAGGGGCTGATGCATGTGAAATGAAGGGTTTGCTGGCACAGCCGGGCCACTGAGAGATGTGAAAAAGCACTCTCAAGCTCCTTCCCCAAACCAACATGTTAAATCCCACCCCAGTGCCAACAGAAGGTTGCTTGTGCCCATTTGTGAGGCAATGCATCCCATCTCTTGTTTCCGTGTTCCCTCTGCCACCAGCACAGGCTTTGTAAGTTGAAGGGGACACAGGTAAGAGATCATGGGCACAATCTGCATTTAAACAGAACCTTTTGTGGCAAGTTTTAAGGGCAGAAGCTCTTGGGGGATGCCAGATGCCTTGATAAAATTCTTCTACAGGCAGAACAGTAAGAAAGAGGACAAAACTCTTCTCTCTTCCCCATCATAGTAGTCAGTGTCCCTTTATTTAGGCTTACATGTTATTCCTTATTGATAGAGTCTCTGCTCATAGAGGCTGACTCTATAACGATACGTTTGCAATTCATTATATAAGTGATAGCGACTAATGTCATTTTTCATGTCATTGGGGGATTTAACACAATCCACTTAATGCACATAAGAAACTACACTATAAAGTTGTGTTTGTGATTGTTGCTGATGACAAATGGTGGCTTCTTGTGTCAGACAAATCCGAGGGCTTCCTGGAGGCCTGCCTATTCCCTTGAAATACCCAATTAATTAACATTTTGCCTACAATAAGCAGTTCACAAAAGTAAGCCTTAGACAGGCATTACTGTCCATGTTAAATAAATTACTGTTCCTCCTTTGTACCTCACTGTGTTATGAAAATAAATCTGCATGCACCTCTTTTCAGAGTGGTAGTCTTTCTAAACTCTATCAGTGTGAAAGTTCTGAAAATCAGGGAGAAGGAGAGTCAGAAATGTGAGCGCTGAACACAGCAAAACGCACCAGAAGTGTCTGAGTGCCGTTTTCATTCTGGTATTGATTGGTGTCAAAGAACGGCAGCCCTAAGGGAGATTTGTTGTTCTTCAGGATTACATGAGGGTTTTTGGTTGTTTTGTTGTTTGTTTGTTTTTNTTTTTTTTTTTTGGGTTTTTTTTTTTTTTTTTTTTTTTTTTTGTGAAAGGAGGAAATCAGACCAGATAACTATGATCAGATGGTTCTTCTATTCATTATTCTTCTTATTCGTTGGTTTGGATGAATGAATGAATGATTGTATATGATTTGTGCATGCATTTACTCATCATAAATCATTTAAGCCAAAGCATTAAATCTATTTTTTTCCATGAAAGCAAACCCAATGTAGAAATTAATATTTTGCATTTCAGAATCCCCATGCAGTCTATCCCCTTTGATTTATTAAAAATCTACTTTCTCCTGATAGTTGCAAATGACCTTTTTATTTCCCTTCACTCCTTTGGACAGAGCTAACTGGGCCTTTTTTGGCTCTCTGTATCCTGGCATACCTTATAAGTGACTCTGCACATTCTAGAAGTGTTGCTTTCCCCCAGCCTCCATTTCCACTACCGATTTTTCCTTTTTGCTCGCAGCTAAAGGTAACCTCTGGGTAGCTACCTGCATTGCACATTAACGAATTTCTGTCCTTTAGCAGAGGTACTGTAGGGCCAAGCTCGAGTGTGGCTCCTCCTTTTAAAATCCCTATTTTACATTCTCATTCTGTTCTTCTCTATCACTCTGAGTGTTAGTTGCAAGGAGGCTTTTGTTTGAGCCTGGGCAGCTGCCTCCTGGCAGAGGGAGTTTTGAGCGGCTGACCTGCTTGTGCTCGTTGCTTGGTTAAAAAACCTCAATTTTCATATGGGTGGAACCAGAGGAAAAACAACCTTGGCTCCAAAAGCATCCTCAAAGAGTTCAGGATTGTTCTTCACCCAGGTCAGAAAACAGCAAAACAACGGAAAAGCTTTCTCAGATGTGAACCTTGTACTACCCTCTCTCCAGATACAGCCAGTGTATTGTTCTTGCTCAAATAAAACACACTTACAGTGCACTTACTGAGTGCAATTGATGTGCCTCTGGAGAGGGGCTCTTCCCCCAGGTCCTGGGGAGGAGGGGAGGCATCTGGCTCTCTGCACCATGAACTTGCCTCCCCAGCCCTGGGCCCTGGGATCCCCTTTGCCAGCTGGTCCTGGGGCCGCATTGTGGCAGCAGACCTGTCCGGGGAGCATTTTTGAAATGGGATTTGTTATTTTATTTTTTTTCCTGGGGTTTAAACAACAGCACATTTTTGTGTGAATTACAGAGGACAAGAAGCTCTCTGTTGAACACCTTGGTGCTGGCTGCCGCAGTGCTCACCATGCTTCCTGAACAGGTCCGCAATGCTTTTCCACTCTGAACCTCCTCCTGTGATGGCCTGTGGCAAATGGGATGAGACCCCCCCCTTGTCAGCTTCCCTCCCTTGAGGCACCTCAGGAAGCAGTATAATAATTTTCCTGAAATTAGACCAGTGTGAAGTTATTGCCACCAGTAGGTATCTCAAAATGGTATCCAACAGCCCAGAATAGATAAAAGAGCGTCGCTGCAGTGCAATAAAAAAATCCCACCTTGTCCTCTGTAGTTCTCTATATTGTGTGCATGCTTGGTTTCCTTGGAGCCCAAAATTCTGATGTTAAAAATATTTCACATAGGCATGTGTGTGCTTCTGTTTTGAACCACTTATTCACATTGGAAAGAAAATGTGCTTTGGAAAGATTTATTCTCATTAAAAGAAATAAGTTTTATCGGGGAAAAGAATTGCGTTTGGCAACCCGCAACATTTGATTGCCGTAATGGTAGTGACGGCAGTAATCTATTTTTTTGCCTTGCTGGTAAATGGAAGTATCCAGCAAAGATAAAAGGTTACCAGCTGGGATAACTATCCTCTAATTAGTACTGCAGATTTTTGGGGGAATTTAGAAATAATGTGATGCAGCCTCTTAAATTTGTTATAAATAAAACCAAATAGGAACAAGCAAAGTACTCAACATATGAACCGCAGCACCTAATCTGAGAGGGCTGATCAGCTGTTCGGCGCAAAATACTGTTAGACTCCGTTGCGTTGGGAAAAGAAGCAGCTTGTTCTGAGAGCCACCATTCACAATAAACAGTCCAGTCTTGAGCTTCTAACTCACATCAGGTGCTCCTGGACTCGTTGGTCAGGGTACGTGGCCAGTATAGCCATGTAGTGCAGGGATACCAAAGCTGATTTTCCCTTGGGTAACCCAAGGACTGGTAGCAGTTTGGGTATAGGAGAACAGAGAACTAACAGTCCTGGTTGATTTTCCCAAATATTGCTTGTTTTTGTCAAGGGTTTTACTTAGAAACTACAAGTTATGAACTATGAGGAAAAAGAAAAATGCAGTTTAACTTAATTCTGGACTGGAAACTATGGCAGCTCAGTGCATAAGCAGATCAGATGCCTCTGCCTTGGGGGAGCAAAGTCCAGCAATGGGTTAGCAACAGCTTCAGTATCCTGATTTCAATGCCTGTGAGAGCCCACCACAGCTGCTGGAGCTAATAAATCACACAGTCACCTCAATCCATGCCCCTCCGCGAGTTGTTGCCAATATTTTGTTAGCAAATCTTTACAACTTTCCTGATGCAATCAGCTGATGACAAAAGCTGAGAGCCCCAGGGTAATTGTTCCCGAAGAGGAGATGCAGGGCAACGGGGACAGTTTTTGCACTGTCATCAAGCAGCTTGGCTGGGCAGACATGCTTAAATGTATGGGAAGCCTGAAATCATCTGGACTGGCAGAGATGCAGTGCGGACAGGGAGGACCAGCCCTCCAGAAGGGTCTGCACTCACCTCTTCCTTCACTCATCTCTTCCTTTGGCCCCACATGTTTTTTTCTGAAGCGATGTGCTTGCAGTTGGGGAGAGTTTGGCCAATTTACCATCAGCAAAAACTTCTGGAGTACTATATGAAAGTCACTGCTGGGCAGGACAAATTGAGTAACATTCAGGGTAGGTGAACAGCCAAAGCATTCTTTCTAGCCTGGATGGCTTCCTCATGCTTTTGGGGATCAAAGGGTGTGATTTAGGTGTTTGGATCCAAGATGCAGTCCAAAAAGCTTCTGACTGCTCTCCTATTGCATCGACTCAAAGCCAGCAAAGGCTGTGCAGGACCGGCTCGGGGTGAGAGACCTTGGAGGCCATGAAGAGGATGTAGGAAGGGGAAACCACAGCGTGGTTGCCTCCTTGCATGCTAGCAAAGCCATGGAGATCAAGACCTGCAGCTCATGGACAAATTCTTCACACATATTTGGGGAGCAAAGATCAGTCTGGATTGCGCTGCAAAAAATCCTGGAGCTTGTTTGTCATCAGACAGTACCCCTGAGTGATAATCAGAGCATCCTCTTTCAAGTGCCTCAGTCTGGTATTTTTAGGATGTAAGTAACGTGAAAAGGACTTTGCCTTTGGTCAGACAGGGAAAACGCCTCTGAAAAACTGATGTGGCAGAGAGGGGGATTCTTGGCCCCACGTTTAGGCTGGCAGCTCTCAAAGTTTTGTCCAATGTGAGTCCCTTAGCAAGCGGCTGGGAGCTGCGTTATTAAATATGCTGGGCCTTGGAGAACGGAGAGGGCTTGAAACATATTCCATTTAGGGGTACCCTGCAATGGTCCTAACAGTGGGACTGTCTACCAAGCAGAATAATACCACCCAGACTTTGAGGTCCATGCCCCTCATGTCCTCAGATAGGCTGGGTGGCCTCACAACTCCATCAACTCCATCTCCCCTCTCCTCTTTGTTGCCTCCCCTCTTCAGGTAGTGACAAACACTGGTGCAGATGTGACACAAACACAGAGAATTATCCACCCAGCAGTTTTTATATGGCCAACGTCCATCCCATCCCTTGTGAAATGCTGTTTAAACAAGCAAAAAATGAAATGCTCAGGAAGTCCAGGAGATCCAAAGACATCAAGGGATGGGGGGAGGCTGAGGTAGAGAAAATGTGGTGGAGTGTCTCAAAGCCCGTCAGCAACCTCCATGCAGAGTGCTAGGCCAGCCCACCTCCTCAGGAGACCTGGTTCGGGTTTCTTTTTTTGCCGGTGGTGTTTCAGAAAGCTGAGCAGGTTAAAAACTCCAAACTCTTTGGGATTACACGGCTAGAGCAATTCTGTGATTGACACCTGTAAATCAACCTGGGAATTTACTGGCATTTAGACCATGCTGCATAACAACAAACCAATGTGGTTTTTGCCAACTGTGCTATTTATGCAGAGACACTGGCTTTTTGCACACTTCTGGAACAGTGTCAGCATGAATACGACCCCTATGGAGAACATATTACTGTCCCAGGATGAATGGCTGGGTTCAAATTGTCTTTAAAAGTGGCCCTGATATCCACTGGGAAATTAGAGTCCTTGGCTACTCCTGCAGCAGAAACAGTCAAACCCACGTTGTGCTGATAAGCGATATCAGCTGCTATATAAGAATCTGCTAAAGCAGGACTTTTGGCCAGACAGTCATATTGCACAGAAGGGCTGTGCTCAGCTCCTGTGCTTCAACTACTCCAAAGCACACCTGCCTAAGGCACCCCAGGCTGTCCCAGCTGGTGTGCACGCGACAGGGCTTTCATGCATTTAAGAGCAAAGGGAGAGCATCAGGAGCAGCCATCGCCACCTGCTCCTGTAGGGCTTGAGACCTTTGTGGCCATTGTCCTGAAGCAGGAGAAACTGGTCTTGCATTAAGCGCATGGTGCAAATCTTGAATGGATCTTCCTGACGCTTGTAGGAGGCACTTGCTGCTTCTCCTTTTTGACCAACCCAGGAAGGAGTGTAATTTTTCCTTTTTGGCACTGAAGAGTCAAAAAAAGAGAACACATTAACTATGACCCAGATCAGGACAGCCTGGCTGTCACTATGATTAAATGCATTGAAGGATCTTATCCTACTTTTGGAAAGAACTTTTTCACTCTAAACTGTGGAATAACCAAGGCTTTATTTTTTCATACTTCGTAAATAAAAAATCGCTCATAAAGAGTAGTTTTTGTGACTTCCTACTTCAAAATAATATTCGTAAACAGAGAACATCTATCCACCATGACACAATTGTTTCTTACTTGGACGCATAGAAATAAGCTCAACTTGACAGGCAAACCCCTGCTATTGGTGTCTTTGGCAAGCAGGACCATTCAGGTATTGAATTTAGCAAAGCAGAAGCTATCTGTTGTCAAGACTTTCCATACTGTAAGTTTTGTAAGTTTAACCTCATGTCAGAAGACCATACTCCATCCGGATCTTAATGTCTTATCTCTAGAAGAAAATACATGCTAGGAAAAAAAAAATGTATTTAGGGATTTATGAGATTTCTGTGGTTTGTCAGGAAATTCCTGAGGATGTGTGTTTTCCAGTGAAGTGTAATGTGGCTGGGATGGTGGGCATCAGCATCTCTGCAAAATATGATGTGTCTCTGTGTATGTCAATCAAACCCCTGTGTTGCAGTCCTGTGCCCAGTTTGTATTCTTCTTCTGACATGGGTCAGGTTACTGCCACCATTCTAAACGTGCTGTTCTCATAAAAGGGGATATATGTACATGTAATTTTAATAATACCCTGCTACGTTTATTTATGCAACTTATTGGAACAATAGCTTGACTTGACCTGTGGGGTATTTTGGAAGTTGATATTTATAGCTGAAAATAAACAAGTGAGAGCAATCAGCAAGGAGATTTTAAAAATAAAAAAAAAAGGAAAGTCTGTTTTGACCTGTGCTGCTTGTGCCATTCTAGAACAGTAAAATTTTACTCCCTCCCTTATTACTGCCTGTATTAAATACATTATTAAAATATTTATGTTGTCTCAGTTACCATGTCACTAGTCTATATTTAGAAAAATAAAATTGGAATTCTAGCCACTTCAGTCCTGATTTCATCTCGTCTTTTGCTATTAATTGGAACAAATTTGAAAATTGGTGCTTTGAACTAGACTTCAAGCAAATATACTATTCAGACTCCTAGGGTTTGGGGATACTTTTGATAGTGTTTCAACAAGTTATCCACAACCATTTTTATCTATGAGTTTGCTCTGCTTACTGCTCCAGTAAATTACCCACGATCATTTTTACCTCTGATTCTGCTCATATCTTCATTTACAAAAAACGTATATTTTGCTTGTCACTCTGTACTATCAATTATTGTGTATTTTTTTTTCATTATACCCTCACATCTTTCTTGTTTTGTCCTTCATGATGTACACTAGAATGTCTCACAAGCTACACATTTTATTTCTCATTCACTGCAAATATGGACTTGCTTTTTCATTCAGAATCTATTCTCACCTGATCGATAAGAGATTAACCAATGACAAATGTTTGTTTCACCATTGCAAGAGACATCTGTGATCTAATTTCTTACCATAATTGTTTAAATCTACATGATTGTTTTAAATAACACAGGTGATTCTCCTTTTCAGGATTGCAGTATGAACACTAATGCTTGTTTCCCAGTTTTAGTTAGAGATTATGCAGAGAGCAAGAAGTCTTATTTCTTTCTGGGATTCCTCCAGACAGAAGTGGCATAAAGAAGGCTAAAATATAGGATTTTAAAATGGTGCAGTATTTGTATGACAGAGGAAGGAGTTGCAGGTCTCTGTGCAATCGCACCTGCCAAAATGCTCTGTCCTTTAACACACAGGCATGTACGCAGGTGGACCTTTCCCTGTACATACATTCCGACGCCCAAATGTCCCTCACACAGTGTGCTGCAACACAGCTTCTGCGTCACAAACAAATGGGAAGCACAGTATGACTGCCAAGTTGCTGTATGTATTTTTGGCATGTTGACTTTCTGTGATTTGCTTTATTTCGCTGCTATATTTAATGGCCAGGGAGGGGGACACTGACACACTTGTGTACAGTAGCACCTTTTACATGGTAAAGTCCAACAGTTCATTGCAGTGTTACATAGAAAGGAAAGATGTTGAGCATTGCTGGGATGCAGCCAGCTCTCAAGTCAAGATTAGCATCCTGGAAGCAGCAAACATTGGCAGCTGAGCAACCCTGAATTCTGGGTGACTGCTGGTTTGCACAGGCTTTAGCAGAGGCTGGCAAGTGAGTTAGCAAGCAGTACAGAGGATGGAAAGTCCATGCCCTCCCCTTCTCTTTTACTGTCATAGGTGCAACCAGGGAAAAACAGCACCAAGAGGTGTTGGATTTGAACTACTGCAACCCAGGCTGAGGTTCAAGGTGACGGGTTGCTTGCCTTAAGAGTTCTCTTCCAAGGGTTCATACAGCCTCTGTTTGTCCTGGGGCTGTACTTTGCTGCATGTCCCCTACCTGCAACGGGACATGACTGTAAGGTGTGTGTCACCTCCCTGTGTGTGAAGCAGGACCTCCACCGGGTCTGTGGTGGAAACATCTGCCTGGGTTCTTTTTGTGCAGGAGGGATGCAGACCTGGTTTACGCAGAGGCGTCCTGATATTTCCCAAGCCTGGGAGGCCACAGGCTGAGCAAGTGGTGGAAATGGCAGCAGTGAAAAGCTCCGTTTTGTGATGTGCTGAGTTAACACCCTGAGCATGGCCCTCACAGAGGCAGAGAGGCTTAAGAGCCACCAAAGTAGGCTATTTGTATAAGTGAATCCTAAGCTTGNCATGACTGTAAGGTGTGTGTCACCTCCCTGTGTGTGAAGCAGGACCTCCACCAGGTCTGTGACATGGGGGAACACTGGTGGAAACACCTGCCTGGGTTCTTTTTGTGCAGGAGGGATGCAGACCTGGTTTACGCAGAGGCGTCCTGCTATTTCCCAAGCCTGGGAGGCCACAGGCTGAGCGAGTGGTGGAAATGGCAGCAGTGAAAAGCTCCGTTTTGTGATGTGCTGAGTTAACACCCCGAGCATGGCCCTCACAGAGGGCTTAAGAGCCACCTAAGTAGGCTATTTGTTGTATAAGTGAATCCTAAGCTTGTGAAACAATATAAAGGAAAGAGTATGAGTGAAGGTTTTATCTGTAGCAAGAGAAAATATCTGCCGATATGTGGTCATTGTCAAATTAAATGCTCCTTGACAAAAGCCCATGTATTATACTCTGTCCTGTGTATTATACTCAGCTTGCTTTGTCAAATGCACTTA
The DNA here is from genome assembly GCA_013400615.1 of Syrrhaptes paradoxus. Classification (NCBI taxonomy): domain Eukaryota; kingdom Metazoa; phylum Chordata; class Aves; order Pterocliformes; family Pteroclidae; genus Syrrhaptes; species Syrrhaptes paradoxus. The sequence continues at coordinate 51,406 of VZTO01015609.1, forward strand.
ACTGCTGTATTTTATCACCCCAAACCGTAGTCAGAATTTCTGAAAATTTTACATTCAGACTTACTGACTTTATCAGCTGAACACTGATTGCACTTCCCTGGACTTGTATAAAGGATATATAATGCACGGTGTTTGCCATCGATCAGCAGAGCAACAATGACACAGCAACAAAGAGAAAACATTTCCAACATGCTGGATAAAGGCCACAGGTTTTTAAGAAGCCTTGCTATGGCAAAAATGACACAAAAAATAGGAACAGCTGTGAGGAAAAATAAAGGACACAAAATGCTAAGAAGACCAGCTTGATTCAGACTGCTTTAAAAATAGTCTGTTCAGTTTTTAATGTCAGTGGAGGCCAGGTCTGAAGTCAGGGCTAGGTGCACAGGGATGCCAGGGATGAGCAGGGTTCCTTTCTGACCTTCATTCATTTCTTCTCCGTAGGAACCAAAGTACAAGGAGGGAACAAGCATGGGACTGACAGGGACTGGGATCTCCCAGCAATACCTTTGGGGCTGACCCAGCCTTGGCCAACCAACAGAAAGGAGAAGGAGGAGAAGCTTCTTGTAAAAAAACCAGAACGGCTCGTATGAAATTCTGCACAGGAGAGGACTTACATGATATTTCTCAGAACCAGGGAACACATTAGCTTTCACTCTGAATGCAATGAAAATTATCCTGTTTTCTTGACTCTTCTGCACTTTCCTCTGCAGCAGAATGAAGCTTTCAGTGGGAAAAAGCAAAAGACACTTTATAAAACGTCAACTTATTAATGTACTTTGCCTTTATTGCCTGTAAAAAAGGCTTTCACCTATTAAGCTTTATGCCTTACAAAGCCTAACATTTGTATTGAAAGAGAGTCATTGAACTCATACAAATGCATCACATGGTAAAACTTGTTATAAATCTCAGGTCAACAGCTGAAGAAAATAAGTAGACAGGCAGCATCTTTCTAGAATATTTCTGAACATGATTTAGATATTGTAATTTTTTAAAACTGTGCTTTATTGTAAAAAACACTGGTATAATTCTATTACCCAAATAGTGGAAGAAAAGTGATGAATATTCATCATCATGGCAAAGAGATAAAATTTAACAGCAATTTCACCCTATGCAAAATTTAAACTGTTCCACTAATTTATAGAATTAGGCTCTTATGTTTTCAAAACAGTTTGTAGAAACACCACAAGAGAACCTGTGCATTCATCCATATAGAGAAAAGAAAAGAAAATCATCTTTATGTATGTGACAGCACTGTTTTCTGGATGGCTGGTGTCTGTTGTACGTAGAAATGGCTGCCTGTGTCATTTCAGAGCTCCTCTGGAGCCTTGCTTGAATGCTTAGCTGCAGTAGTATGTCTAGATTACTCTAAATTTTGGTTACAGTTCAGTAATAACACTAAATTACTCTTTTCCCAAATAAGAAGATATTCTCTGAACTAAAAGGCAAATGCATAGACAAATCTGTGACTCAGAGTCTCATTGAAAAAATATCAACCCATTTACATCTAATTCGCTGCTTTAAATCCGACTCAAGCTGGTAGCAAAAGCCATTGTTCCTGATCAGTACAACAACTCTGGTGAAAAGGTGTCAAGCTTGTACCTCTGGTCTGGTCTGCATGAAGGGGGTGAGGTGAACAGCAGCTACCTACCATCACCGGAGTCAAGGTGTCCATCTCTGCTTTGATGAGCATACCAATTGGTGTGTCAACAGGTGGCTTTGCAAAGTTTCGGATGAGATCTTTCCCCCCCACAAAATACTGTCAAAATCCCACAGGCACTTAAAAGAAGACATAGACAAAAGGGAATTGTCGCTGATTCATATGCTAGGAAAATCAGTATAATGTAAATTTGAAAACTAGATACTCTGCTATCAAAGACTATAATTTAAAACATTGTTAAACTCATTGATGTGACTTTTTCAGTAGAAAATTGCAGTCTGGTTTATATCAGGTTAGATATTTAACACATCTGCTGTTAGGTATCTAGAAAGCATTGCATAACTTTCATCCATGAAGAGAAGAGCCAGAGTAAAAGCACTAGAAGATGAAGGGAAACCTGTGACAGGGGTGTTGCATGGCAACCGAAAGCTTGGCTCTGCCAGTCGGTGGCAGTTCTTTGTACTTTAAACTCCATGGTAGAGAAACCACTCATTAAAGTGGATCTCAAATGGATGACTTAATTTCTGAAATACAGATGAAGCGCTGCTGTACACAAAACCTTGCTTATGAAAGCATCTCTTTTTGAACACAAGCACGCTTTGTGAAGAGCTGGAAATTTAAACAAAAAAAAGAAGAAATGTCTGGTGCACCTTATTCAGAGAAGGCCCATTGCTCTTTTTCCCTAACCACAAATGATCAAACATGTAGTCCTGTTTAGACCTCACACGACATTCCAGTTTGTCCTTAATTTTAGAGACACAATACTTTTTCTGTTTGGAAAACAAAATATACCAAATAAAATTGCTTGGCCTGAAAATGATGGGTTTTTTTAAAACTTGTTTTGGTAATCAGCCAGCCCAAAGAAAGATGAATGATGAGTTACATATGTATTTACTCAGTTTTTCCACAAAAATTGCATGGCCTGTGATGTGCCAAAGCTTGCTTGTAAACGTCTTTTCCTCTGGCTTATCTGTATTCATGAAAGTACTAGACAAGAAAGAGAGAAAGGTCTCGGACCCTTTTGCTACTAACAAACAAAACCTAGGAGCTGTGTTATATTTTCCATGTCCCCCCCGGCTGGGGACCGTGGTTGCAGGAGGGCTGGGACCTGCTGGGCTGGGAAGGTCCTCCCGTGCCAGGTCTGTGGGTGGCCAGGCTTCTCCTGCCTGAGGGGAATTTGCTGGGCAGATCACCACCGGGAGGAAATCATTCAGAAGTGGCTGGATTTCAGGTCCTTTTCTAAGATTTGAAAATGTTCCTCATATAACAGTGAAGACTATTAAAAAGAAGACTAAGGCATAGTTGTTACTGTGCATAAGATTAGTTGTGTCCTTTCTCTGGCTTTTATAATGAATTTCGTGGTGTTTGCCATTTGATTTCAATGCTGAGCTTCTGGAATCTTGAGATTTGTGGAAACTGTATTTATGTTGATCTTTTTGGACACAGCACATATCCAGAGGCAAACCTGTGTTTACCTGGAGAGTGGAGGTGCTGGTGAATGGCAAGTGTAGGGCTCTGCTTTAGTCTTAGACACTACACGGGTGCTGTTGCAGACATGTGGTCTTTTATATTTTAATTCCAAAAGCTTTAGTTTGCTGAATTCCCAAAGTAGAAGTTGGTAGAAGGAGCTAAAAATGAAGCAGCATGTTCGGAGAGAAGCCTGGGAGATGATGTGGGGAGTTTTGCCAAGGCTAGGCAGGGAGGTGGTGGCGGAGAGCTCAGAAGAGCCTGGGAGGTTAAGGTGTGAATATAGTGAAAGCAGAAAAAAAAAAAGTAAAAGAATTAAATTTGATTTACTGATCAAGCCATTTGCAAGTTCAAATGTTCATAAATGTTCACACTGTATCATCTTAAATTTCAAATGTGGCAGACCTGTGGCTGCCTTTTCAGTTTGTTCCCTAACACCTCCTAAAATTTCACATTTCGCTGAGAAATGACTTTGCTCCCAGCAATCTCCAGTTTAAAATGTTCACACGTGCTGTAGAAAGAGACAGCCTGGGTCTGTGCCAGAGTTTCACCAACATCCTTACCAGGAGAAAGCCATGCATTTTTGCAAAATACTGGAAGGCAAGTGCTTGCAAAGAGGGCGAGTTGTACGTGTGCTGCATCTCCTTTGCCTAGGAAGATGAAGAATTGAAGCCCAACAGTGCTGGGGCTGCTCTAGTAGCTGTGGCTGTGTCCTGTCCGTGGGGCTTGGGCACTCAAGTCACTGAGATGCCTTTGACACTCCTTCCTTAGGATGCTTAGATATGAGCGTAGGAAACCAGCTCAGTATGGATCTTGGCTGCGTTTTTGAAATCAAATGATCTGCATTGATTTAGTGGATTGAAATTAGCCTAAGCAGGTTTTGCTTCCTGTCACTTCACAATGAAACTACATCCTTGTTAAGTTTTTTGCCACTAAAAGCCGTTTTAATATAAAAAGTAAATGTTAGTCTCTGGTGCTGCACATGTTTAATGCCAAATGTAGTATCACAGAACTCAGAGACAATGTTCTCAAAGTAAAGATATGTGTATATTACTCAACTGTGCTTTTGCCTGTAGCTATTTTCTCACATTAAGACAAAACACCCAATCAGCTGTAGGTGCAGTAGCAGTAAATCTAAATTATTTTAGACTTAATTTTTAATTAAATCAGAAAAAAACCTCTATTATGAATTTGAAACAGCCTACATTTGATTTTAAGAACACATCTGACTTGAAGTAAATAGTTCTAACCTGGAACTTGTAAAACCCTCAGATTAGCTTTACCAGTGAAAATATTCACTGTGATCTTTTTTTCTTTTGGCAGCATTTCATGGACTTAAAAGGCAAGTAATTTCCTAAGCAACAGAATTTCCTACAGACTTTGTGTCCTTTCTTTTTTAAGCTGTCCCTCTGCAATTACTCTGGCTCTCCTTCATGTCTCCTGTGGTTCTCCTGATCAGCAAGAACCAGCAAGCACTGTCACCAGCCAGGACTGGTGTGCCTGTGGCTTGGGCTGCCAGCTGCTGCCAGCTGATATATAATGATTGAATTTGGACTGCTTTTCTGGCAGTGGGAGCACTGATTTGGGTTCCCCTTTCACCTTGTTGTGTGCTGCCTCAGGACCTGTAAGAACGTGGTCATCCTTGGCTCCTTCACATTTGGTTGAAAAGCCAAATTGGTTCAAGAAGTGGTAGGAAAAACTGGTGGACGTGTAATGTGACTGCCTAAAACTCATTTTCCTAAGACAGGAATCTAACAAAGGTCTAGTGGTTTAAGCTGTCCTTTTTGAAAGAGGGAGTATTAACTCTAGTAGACAAGAGGATGAAAAAGGATTACCTGTTATAGCTCGCACTGTCGTTTAATTTACCTAGAAAAAGGAGGAGAAAAATGAGGTGATAGGTGGAAAATTAAGTAAATTTGAAGGACTGAGGACATGGTGGAACGGAGTAGGGGCAGCTGAAAGGATATAAAGCTGGCGATAACAAATAGTAAAGGGGAAGGAAAAAGTCCTGCTTCTGGAGAGGAGTGTGTTGGAGAGGTTTGGTCGATCTTCCGTCCCCTCTGGAGCTTCCACTTGTGGACATTCAGAGAAACCTTCCAGGTCTCCCTGAACCTGGAGCCAAGTTGGGGATGTAGTACAGACAGAAAAACAGGGTTGTTGTCACCCTCCAGGCAATGTTGGTCCAGGGAAGGCTGCTTTGATGGGTACCCATGAACTTCCTGATCATACCATTTGGTTTATCTTTTTTTCCTCTTTTTTTCTCCCTCCAGAAGAAACAACCCACTCCTGTTAACTCTTTCCCCACTCACCCTGGTTTTGATGATTTTAGACTGTTATTTAGTAGTTCTGGCCTTAGTCAGTGACCCTGACAAGCCTGGGAATCTCCTCTATTCCCACTGTCTTCTGATGGCCTTCAACCAAGAGGAGTTCCCAATACATTCCTTTCCCTGTGTGTGATATCTGGCAGTTTCTCCTGTTATTAGTTGAGCCCCAGGTTGGGGTTGTCCAACCACTTTCCCCCTTCTGTTGCTCTCAGCATCTGGCAGTTTCTCATTTTGCTGCCACATTGTCATATTGCTGGAGCATGTGGCATGCAGGAGAAGGGTGAGGGGGATTTAACTGCTCCCCTTCTGGGAGGGGAACTGTGGAGAAGATGAAGCCCAGCTCCTCTGTGAGGTGCACCATGAAACATGAACGGGCAACAGTCATGAGTCGCACCAGAGGAAATGATGGCTGGAGACAGGGAAGAAAAAAATCTTCCAAAAAGGAGGGTCAAGGATGGAAACAGGCTGCCTGGAGCAGTGGTAGATCCTCCCTCCATGGAGGTATTCAGCACTAGAAGGGAAGCAACCTGATTTAATTTTTAAGTGGCTTGTGCTGCCCTATTTAGCTGGCCAGCCAACCAGGCTAGTCAGGCAGTTGAAGCATCCTCCTCTGCACTTGCAATAAGCAGATTTGCTTGTCTTCTGTAATTAAGATTTGAAAAGCAGTTTTACCTTGGGCAGTATGGTAACAGTCAGTTGTCATGTAGGCAAGTGTGTTGTCTAAAAGAGGCATTGACTTTTTACAGCCCCTGCACTGTGACTTTTCCTAGCTCCAGTTCACTATCAGAACACAAAAAGCAGATTGTTGCCGATTTACAATGCAGGTTTTCATTGGGCCCATGTAGAATAAACATCAAATCTCCTAACGTCCAAAGCATCAAACAGAACCCGTAGTCTGAACCTCGAGGGGCCCCACAGCTTGTCAAGATCCAGCAGGTGAAGGTTGAGGATTCAGCTGAGCAATGAACTGGGTGAGAAACAGGCTTGTCAGTGAATGAGAGAGTTGATTAGGGAATGAATCACTTGGGGAGAAAGTTGTGCAATTAAACTGATAGATTTGGCAGCAAAACAAAAAGCAGAAAGAGAATGAATGCAACAATCAATCAATAAAGTGGTGAATCAATTGCCTAGTTGATAAGATAGTTAATTATGCAGAAGAGAGCAGGCAAGGCAATGTATTCGGTCAGTTTGGCTCCAACAAATCTCTCCAGTATATTTCAGTCACTGCATCATTTGGTTGCTTTTTGTCAATATAAGTCCCAAATGTTTGACCTCTGAATTAATGTCCTCCTTCCTATAGTAATCTCTAAAACCACTAGCCATTTCTAAACTGTTAACATTCTGCTTCTTTATATTGTTTCAAAAAGGCATTAATAAGCTTATGATCTGGGAGAACTAGTATTCTGCTCCATCTGAAAAACCAATATTTAACTACTGGCATATTCTTATTTCTACTATTTCCGTATTTTATTATTCTATTTTATTATTTCATGTTAGGGAAGGTGTATATTCTATTTTTTGTTACTGTGGTATTTGTCTGTTTTTCCACAGTCAACACAGTGCTAAGTGCTTTCCAAATTAATATATACAAGCCTTTCCTCAAAATAGTTTCTGTTCTGGAATTATCCGCTTTCAAAACACTTTTTAAGGTTGTTGAAACAGTCCTCTCTGTTTTCTCTCTATTGTACAACATAGAGGAAGAACAGACAATTCACTGTCCTTGCATCCTGAAGTGATACAACACAGTGTAATGCAGCAGGCAAAGAAATACATTAATCTGTTGCCTTGTAGAAGAAGACCGATGTGCTGGATTTTCAGAAATTGTTGGAAGCTGGGACAACACCCGTGTGCATAACACCTTCCTCTAATATCTGTCTGCATTATTTATTTGGCAGGAGCACTTTTACTGTACTTTTATGAGCAGCTTCCACACAGTATAGCTGCAAGACTGGGCAGTTTGGGACAAGATCCAATAACTCTCTCATGCCTTGGATCTGAGTTTGATTTGGCCTTCATTGTTGGAGCTGGACATCAGTAAGCCTTGGAGGTGCCTAAACCCCATGAGCACTTTAGGTTTTTTCTTCTGAAGTTCCCAAGGCCTCTTATGCTGTGCCTCTGGCCATGTCCATATCTGCCCACCACTAGAAAGAGCTAAGCTACTTGATAACTATTTCACACCCGAGCCTGAAAAAGGTCCATAATTAAGCTTTCCTTGTCAAAGTCCGCAGACATCCTGGTCCTGGTCCCAGGCCAGTTGCTCACCCCAGAATCTGGGTGTACAGAAAATGCAATTTGGGTGGTTGTTCCCTCTGTTCGGGTCGGTGTAATGCCCACCTGCATCCAACAACAGTTCAGTGTGAAATACAGAAACAATCCCGTCAGCAAGTTTCTGTGGAAGGATTAACCAGAGTTTGAAGTGTTGTAAAACCAATATTGTCCTTGAATCTATGACTTTTGATACTCAGATGAGTTATGAACAGTACTTTCTGGGACTGTTTTTTGATGGGGTTTTGAAGATGTTCCCCTTAAAAGTGAAGAAGGAGAGGTTGAAGATGGATAGCTATTTTGTGAAACACTGCTACTGGCAACTGGATAGTCCTGTTCTTGTGTATGGGAATTCAATCTGGTTTTCAGAGGTTGTTTGGCTTCACTCACATAGTTTCCAGGGACATTAGGTGGCACACACTTATGTTCTGAGATGTACATGCGTAGAGTTTTGGATTAAGATGGTGTTGTTCTAAGGGACCTTTATTTACTGGTGTTTCTGAAACCATGTTGGATTTCAGTACTGTACTGGCCTGATATTGGTCCATCCAGGAAAACGAATGTTTGTCCTTTGCCATTGTCATGTCACAGACATAGGACATAATCTTGCAAATTTTCATTGACTTCTGGTCTGTTTGATAACGAATATGGTGATCTCTTCCTGAAACTTAAGACAGCTGGTAATGGTTAGTAATCTGTTCATTACTTCTAGTTGTCCATCAGCTGTGGACTGAAATAATTTTGAGCTGCTCTTGTTGTTTCACTAAATATTTCCCTTTGCCTTTTTACATAATCTGATGTTGTTTTGATGGAAACACCTTATGTGGAGGCAGTAACTTTTGGGAGGAAGTTGGGGTAGAAAACAGTAGAGAAAACCAAATAATGCTCTCAGCTACTCTAATTCTTATCTCAGTTGGCTGCTGTGCAAGAGGCCTCTTTGCTAAAGTGTCAAACGTTTTGAAATTATTAAGTAGATACTAAGAGTTCCATAAAAATTACAATGACTCTACTTGAATCCTTCCAGTATTGGATGTGATGGGTCGGAGCCTGCCGTCAGCATCCTGTCAGATGCTTACACATGTGGAATGCGCTGGGTAATTGTTGTGTCTCCTTCCATGAGCTGATCTACCTGAAAGGAAATGTGTTTTTACTCTTAGCAGGCAGGGCATTCATTTTCCTAGCACAGAAAGTCAGTGTTTGGGGCTTGAAGCTTTTTATTGTGGTTAACTCCTGCTGGTCATATTTTAAGCACTGAAGGACTTCTAAGGCTTTCAAACACAGCCAGTAAGCCCAATTTGTCATGCATAGAAGAAACACTGTAAAGAGGAGCTTGAAGAAGCCAACAGATACGTTGCATGGAACAGTGAGGAGCATTATGGACTTTTTCTGGGCCATATACAATATCCTCTTCAGTCACTGACACTTTTTAGAAGCAGATAAGAACACATAGAAATATAAAATAGTGCAAAAGCACACTGGAAGCTTAATCAGAACAAGGCTTATTACAGTAGAGTGCCAATCTATAAAGAACTGCTTGGTAATATCAGCTTCCTGTTAATCCCTTAACAATCAGCTAATGGTGAAATGTTGATTTATTCACTGATTTACTCTTAGCTAGATTGAAATTATGGAGTAAAATGAGCCCATTTAGACTGGTTCTTAAATTGAATGCTCCTAATTGCACTTGAAAGAATAGACCATAATGCTTCTGAGTATCCCAATGACCCCACTAATCTATGCAATTAGTTAACTATTTTGGAAAAGAGACTACCTTACATGTAGTTTTGTCTTAAAAACTAGAGTATATTTTTCATGTATTCTACACATGATTCTGTGCTAAAGTCATTGCCCATACGAAATCTTCAATTTTGCTCTAATACTAGTAGCTCTCTGTGTAAGCTTGCAATAGAACAGCTCAATTACTTTATTATATTTCCATTTAATTATTGAACTAGAATTCTGAAATTTGCACATATTCATTCTGGGTCACAGAGTTCAGCATGGGAAGGAATCCCAGACTGCACTATCTCTCTTAGTGGGTTTCAATCATTCAGGAGTCTGAGGATATTTAAGCAGAAAAGAAGAAGTAAGAGAGAAAAATTCTTGCAGTAAAAACCTGGGCAGTTTAGTTGCAATTTTTGAATGTTTCTAGAGGGATAGAGACTGATTGTGATTTTACAAGAATCTCCTGTTCCATTCAATGTTTTTCACCCTCATAGTTTTGGAGAATCACCTTTAGAGTGATGTCTCAGGAAAGACTTGGTGAGCTCCTGGCTGTTGAAGCTCCTGGCTATACTCCTGGCTATTGAAATAAAGCACATTAAGGAGATGGGTTTGTGCTGGGGATTTGAGCAGTGCTTCCAATCAGCGGTTCCTTCCTTTCCTTCATTCCAAGATAGCCATGTTTCCAAGCCAGCAGCACTTTAAATGGGATATCTGTGTTAAACTCTTCTGTGTATATTTACATCATGGTCCATTTTCGCATACAGCTGGACATTACCATATTGATAATGTGCGCAGCTGCAAATTATAGTAATTGAGAGGGTGAGTCTGTGCATCACAACAGCCTGAAGCTGTACCCACCAGTTCTATCTGTTGGATGTCCCCGAGGCTCAAAGACAGAAACGATCCCAGTGCTTTCAACTGGATGCGACAGGACCATTGCTATCTTCCTGCCTTTCTGTGTTTCAACATTAAATTTCTAGGGTTTTCAGAGTTGAATTAGCTTATGGTTATTTGTATGCCTGGCCTCAGATTTATGCAGCACTCTTGCCCTGATGCATGCATGAAAGAAGAGCTGGAATACACCCCAGTCTTTCAAAGTAAAATGTAATGTTTAACACCTGTACAATTAAAAGATCTTTTAAAATGTGCTATATAGACTTTGCATGTTGTTAATTTTAGATTTCTTCCCAAATAATGAATATGTTTTTAAGTCATCTGACACTCCACTTAACACCGTTGGAGATTTTTAAGATAATTTACTGGGAGAGGAGAAATAAATGGTTTATCAGACTCTTTGCAGGAAATACTTTGGGATGAAAATATAGGAAGGACAGAAAAGAGGTCTGCAAATCTAGTGGCACCATAACTGCTGCTAGTTTTCCTTCTCCTTGAGTTCATGGAATCTGTGGAAAAGAAGTGCAAGACCAGATGTTGGGTGAGTGAGTAAAGGCACTGGATGCATCTCTCCAGCTCTAGATTAGGCTAAGAAACACTCAGGTCAACCAGATTTTTTCAGCAGAGATATCCAAGGATAAAAAAAAGAAGAATTACTAAGATTTGCAGCACCATCAGCAGTGGAGGAGAAACTGCCTACCCCACGAGAGCCACCTGCCTGATGGGGTCCACTAGGGATACAGGGTGCTCTGTTCCCTTGAGATCAAGCACTATGAGCCCTCTTATGAGGATACGAATGATGATATAATGGCTGGCTGTTCTCCCTTTGAAGATCCTGTGACACAACTTGATGTCCTGTGAAGTATGCTGTTTGTCAGGAGTCCAAGCCCAAGGTGCTAATTGCTAAATCTTGAACACTTTACTGGGAATGAATATAAAAGTTTAAGATAATCACAGAATGGCTGAGGTTGGAAGGGACCTCCGGAGGTCACCTGGTCAAACCCCCTGCTCAAGCTGGGCCACCTAGAACTGGTTACTCAAGGACCATGTCCAGATGGCTTTTGGATATTTCCAAGGATGGAGACTCCACAACCTCCCTGGGCAACCTGTGCCAGTGCTCAGTCACTCTCACAGTGAAAAAGTGTTTCCTGATGTTCAAAGGGAACCTCCTGTGTTTCAGGTTGTGCCAATGGCCTGTGGTTCTGTCACTGGACACCACTGAAAAGAGTCTGGCTCTGTCCTCTTTGCAACTTTTCTGCAGGTATTTATGTACATCGATGAGATCCCCCTGAGCTTTCTTTTCTCCAGATTGCACGGTCTGAGCTCTCTCAGCCTCTCCTCACAGGTGAGATGCTTGAGACCCCCTAATCATCTTCATGGCCCCTCACTGAACTCTTGTTCATGTCTCTCTTGTACTGAGAAGCCCAGAACTGGGCACAAAACTTCAGATGTGGCTTCACCAGTGCTGAGTAGAAGGAAGGATCACCTCCTTTGATCTGCTGGCAACACCGCTAATGCAGCCCAGAATGCCATTTGCCATCTTTGCCACAAGGGCACATTGCTGGCTCATGTTCAACTTAGTGTCTGCCAGGACTCACAGGTGCTTTTCTGCAAAGCTGCTTTCCAGACAGTTGATTTTCAGCATGTATTGGTGCCTGGGGTTGTTCTTCCCCAGGTGTAGGACTTCACACTTTCCCTTGTTGAACTTGATGAGGTTCCTGTCAGCCCATTTCTCCAGCCTGTTGAGGTCCTTCTGGATAGATCAGTGCATCAGCCACTCCTCCCAGTTTTGTGTCCTCAGCAAACTTGCTGAAGGTGTACTCTACCCCATAATCGATGTCATTAATTAAGGTGTTGAACTCAATATTGATCACTGGTGTACACTGCTAGTTGAAGGCCTGTAACTAGACTTGGTACCACTGATCACAGCTCTCTGGGCCTGTTAATCCAGTTTTCAACCCACTTCATTGTTCATCCAGACCGTACTTCAACAGCTTGTTTATGAGGATGTTATTAGAGACAGTCTCAAAAGCCTTACTGAAGTCAAGGTAGACAATACACTCTTCTCTCCTCAACTACCAAGCCAGTCATTTCATCACAGGAGGTTATCAAGTTGGTCAAGTGTGACTTGCCTTTGTGAATTCATGATGACTACTCCTAATCTCCTTCTTGTCGTTCATATGCCTGGAAATGACTTCCAGAATTACTGGTTCCATTGCCTTACCAGGGATTGAGGTGAGGCCTGTTGGCCTGTAGTTCCCTGGGTCCTCCTTTTGCCCTTTTTGAAGACAGGAGGGATAACAATAAAGAGACAGAGAATGTGTACATAAGATAGATGTTTCCAAGATCCTGGTATCTGATGAAGTTCGCCATAGTGTATCTAGAGACCACCAGCAGTTCAAGAAGCTGTTAGCGGCATAGTTGAGAGCTTCTGGAAAATATATGAGACACTAGAAAGTTGGGAGTGGGCAGATTTTGTACTTAATTTAAAAAAAAAAGAAAAAAAAGATGGAACCAGTTAGCTTAACCTCAGTTCCTAAAAACTGAAGTTCCTGTAATACTGAAGTTCCTAAAATAACTCAGTTCCTAAAATACTGAAACTGTTGTCGGGCACCTGGAAGGTACAACTAAGGCAAAATTGTCAAAAACAACTCATGTGGAAATAATCTAATTTTTTCTGACAGGGTTGGCTGATAGGAGAGAATCGGTACCTGTCATCTCTTGACTTTTGTGGAGGTATTACACTTGACATCCTCATATGGAAACTAGAAAACTCAGTTCTGGAAAAAAACTGTAGCAACAAAATGTACAAAAATGGGTTGCTTTAAGAATAGATACAAAGAGTTTTCTGTAAAGATGGGTAATTATGGCCAGCTGAACTACTTCCTCAACAAAAACATAGAACTACCTCCCCATTGCAGATTTTCTTTTCCTGTCCAAACTAACATCTCAGGCTGTTTCTTTCTGTCATTCCCATGGGTGCCTACCTATTTGATCAAGGTCAAGAAGGCCAGAAAGTCTTTCTTACATGCTTCAATGCTGTGGAAAATGCGACTAAATTGCTTGCAGGTCATGGTCCTATTCTGGACATCAGTTCTGATTTCAACCACATTCCAGATCTTTCTGAGTAAGATGTCTGCAATCTGGTCATTCTGTTTATCTACTTATTCAAAACATTCCTCCCCACACTTGTTAGAAACAGTGCATGTCTTGGTTTCTGAATCACCACCTCTCTGGCTTTGACCAGTACAAGTGTCTTGTCTTCCAAGTATTCATCTAAATTGGAGGGAGGGATTCATCCAAGGAGAGATTCTGATTTCCTAGTTTGACGCTTTGATGTTGACAGTCTGTATTTCTTGACTTTCTGTTTTCACTGTGTCACATAATGAATAAAGTATCTTTTTCTAAGGCCCTTCAAGATCTATCCTCACTCGATATATCTCTCATACACTATCACCTCATATTAGCCTATGCTGCAAGCCTCAGCCTTCCACCTTAAACAATTTCAAGGAAAGCATCTTTGTGGTTTGTGGGTAGATAGCCCTCAGATTAGGAAAATTTGCCTGCTGATATATGCTATGTCACTGAGACTTGCGCTTGGAAAAAGAGAAGGAGATAATCAAGCAATGTTACTGATAGGAAGAAAAATATGTCAGAAAGGAAGGCTTCTATGAGGTAAGAGTGAATTTGCTGGAATGTGGCTCTATGGGGGCATAAGTGGGAAAAGAGAGTGGAGTGCCAGCTGAACACATGATCTGAGGAACCCTGTGGTTCATGTGAGCTATTCAATCCTTCTTTGCCAGTTTAGTTTCTTAACTTGCTTTTCCACCACAGAATTGAATTTTGCTATCTAAATGTACATGGAAAGGTGAAATTCAGAACAAGCTTTAGAGCCACATGTCACCGCTTCCCTTTTTGCTATCATCTGCCCCCCCTATAAATGCTCTCTCCCATCACCATTGAAAATATTATTTTTGGTGAGCTTGCTTGTGTGATGAAACCACTGCCTGTCAGGTCTTTAGATCTTATAGGTCAGGTCTTGAGATTTTGTAGGGGAATAGTTAAACATATCCTATCACATGACCTATTTGATTCAGAGGTGAGACTTTGGAAATGATTATGATTTTAATATGGGAAGGTAAGGACTGGAAATAGTAGTATTACTCTGCATATTGTCAAAACCTTCACTTCCAAAATGAAGCACTGTTTGAATAACATACAGCTAGATGAAGGCTATGCAGGAAATTCACACCAGGCATTGATTGCCAAAGGCATGGAGACTATTCCACCCTAGCAGCCTCCAGAGAAACCTCTCTCCCAGACCTCTCTACATTGCCTGAGCCCCCTCTTCAGGCTTAGGATTGAATTATTAAGACCCATGGGAACACCTTGGGGCCAAGCTTCCTCTGGGGACAGTTTCCCACGGATATATGAGCCACCCTCCACAGCATCTGCTTCCTGACCCCAAGGCGATCTCTTGGATTGCCCTCAGCTCCCTGGTATCCCGTGATATGACAGTCCTACCACCCCCTCAGCAGCCCACTGCCTTCAGTCCAAGAGTGCCTTGCTGACCCCTTGACGTTGCTGAGCCCCACTATGCTCAGTGGCTTTTCTCAAACCCAGACCAGCGCTCAGCTCAGTTGTAGACAAATTTTGCACTGGAAGCAGAATGGCTGTTCTCCTCGCTTGATGTTGGTGGCTGTTTCCCAGTATCCCTTTTCCAGTCCCCAGCACCTCAGGAACACATACAGAGTGGCCCCTTGCTTTCTGGACAAGGGCCTCCAAATCCACGTGGTCTCTGATTCTCCGGCCTTTGCTTCCCTTTCGGCAAAGGTGGCATGAGACCACAGATTTCAAAAAGGCACAGTGATCGCATACAGTGGCATATGATGTCTTTGTCCATGGGGCTGCGTATGCCTAAAAGTGAGCCTGGAGTCAATTTCCAAGGACACCCTTCCTGTCCTTCAAGGACCCTCCTTGCTGAGCCTTACCTCAAAGCCTCTATGCCCTTGCAACTCAGACCTATCTCACCCCTCCTCAAGGGACACATTTTGAATCATACAACTTGAAACCTCCTGGCTCTTCTTCTTGGTTCCTTTGGGATGTGGCTCCTTGGGATGCTCTTCCTGTCCTCCAGAGCTTTTATGTTCCTCAAGTCTGGATCTGAGAGCAGCCAGAGTCTTGCCCCCAACACCCCCTGGAGAGCTACAGACATCCTGGGTTTTTGCCCATAAACCAAGCAGCCACTGCAGAATTCCCTGGGGAGCAGGGAACCAGAATGGGGACATTGGAAAGTGGACCCCAATGACAGGGAACCAGTAGAGCCATTTGGTATCACAGGAAAGGGTTTGGGAAGGTCATTCCCAATGCGATGGCTAAGCCAAGTGGAATACCTCTCCTCTTCTGCATTAAAGAGTCCTGTACCTCCTGGCTGACACTGAGGTTTGGACCTTATCCAGTTATGAACAGGAACAGGAACAAAGTTGAAGGGTGCCACTGGGAAAAAGAAACAGGGCCAGCACAGTGGCCACCCAGTTTCTCAGCGAGGAAATGGGGAATGACATGGAAAAATCTTGTAGAGCATAACCTAAATGTAGAGTTTGTTCAATCATAAGGTGAATCATGAGAGTAATTGTGCTTTTGGGGAGGATTTCCCAAAATCCAGCTTTCCACAGTGAAGGTAGAACTCTTACTTCTGTCTTTTTCTGCCTTGAACTTATCACTGTCAGGGCCAGTGTGTGGGTAGAACCTGCACATTTTACTTACTCCATGCACTAGCCAGCAGTGTTCAGTCCCCTAGCCCTTGCGGAGCTAGTCCCCTTTAGTTTAATAGTAAATAACTGTGTTTATTGGAGCAAGATGTGGCTGGCTGCCGGTAGTGTCATATCCAGTTTATAAAAATCTGCCAGAGAAGTGTAGAAGAAGCTACTAGGAGCTCTCCTCATGTAAATTTGTTGTCTGTACTTCCTGCATGCCAGACAGAGAAGTCTTGTGTAAAATAAAAGTAGCGCAGGGAAGAGACAAGAAGACTCCAAATAGTTTATTTGTTGTAAAAGTCCCTTTGTCCTTCTTGTTCGTATCTCTTGGGTTTTTCTTGTTTCAGTGTTACCAAAATAAAATTTTTCTCTTGGATTCCCACGTGATGCTGTGGGATTCCCTCAGGACTCCCACAGGAGTGGGGTTTGTCCAGAGTACACACACACTGTCCTGCAGCAGAGAACAGACCAGGATACTGCGCTGCAGCAAGCATGAGCTATGCGGCAGGAACCCTTAAATTGTAGATATGGGGTGAGCTGACAGTTAGGTATGTCATATGTCACAGGAGATGTACAGACTGCCTTTGGGAATCACTTCTCTGCAGTGTCCTGCTCCTCCCGTGCCTTATGGTCTTTCTTGACCTTATCTGTTCTTAAAGACAGTCTCTTCTCTACTGCTTCTGTGGGCTGGAGAACCCTTCGGGGATGAGGAAAAGTGTTCTTTTAAATTTTTTTAGAATAAATATCTCGGCAAAGCTTTCTGCGGATCATCACTTCCTGTCTAATGCCAATTAATTATTAATCTGTTTAGAGCAGTAGGTATGTGTGAGTAACATCTTTAAGCACGGAAACGTGAACGGGCTCTATTTTTAAGCAGATCTGCACAGACCAAATGCCTGGCACCCCCCAAAATCTTCACCCGCGCTGCTCCTTTGGGGTTGGGGAGCAGGTCACTGCCTGCACCCTGGCTACAAACACAGCTCAGGATCTTAGGAAGTCCTGAGGAGTTTTTCAGTCCAACCCCTTGCTGAATACTTAACCTAACATGAATTATTCAGACAGAGCTGGCCCCTACAGGAAGGAGGTCAGGGAGGGTGAGGATGGCTTTCCTGGAGAGGTGCTGCTGAAACCCCTGCTCGGGGTCAGGGAGGGTGGGAATGGGTTTAACAGAAGGATCCAGGTCACAACTGGGAGAATAAAGAGCAGATGGAGAGGAGGAGGGGAAACAAAGGGAGGCTTCGGACAGCCAAAACTCCTGCCCTTCGCTTACCTGAATAACTCCTGTGGGTGATTATTTTAACCAGGACCTTTGATCAGTAACTGCCAAGTACAAATCCTTTTTCTTATGTGCTTAATTGAATTGAAAATTAAAAATGGACCAGCTCTGGCACTTGACTGGACTTTTATTGCCAATGTTCAAAAAGGAAACAGCAGCTTAAGGACAAATAGGTTTCTCAGCCCTTTGATATTTCTCTGAGCTGTGCCACCAGATGGGAGAAACAGTGGCACTGTATGATCTAAAATGTTGAGAAAACCCTAAAGAATCACAGCTTCAATATAGATGCAATTATGCTCAGGATGGTCTCCAGAGTCTAGGACTAGGATGTGTTATTCTAGCATACCACAGCAAACTATGAGCTCGCCTGAGAATGAAACACCAATGGGAAAAAAAAATAAAAAATTTCCATGATACCAAGGCAATTCGGGAAGAGAGAAAGTGCCTGGGAACAGCATGTTATAGGGAGCTCATGTCTGTAAGGGAGCTGTGCTAATGATTTCCCAGTGGGTGGAACTGGAGAGGAAGTCTTATCTCCAGACTCCTCAGAGATAGTCAGTGGGAAGCCACCGGCTCCAGAGCCAATTTTTCTGACAGATTAATAGGAGTGCAGAAGTCACAGATATGGTATGTGTTATGTGTCAAAGTTAAAGCCTGAATCACAACTGTGTTAAGTCAGGCAGAAAACCTTATAGGGAATGCAAGGATAATGACGAAAATAGCAGGAAGAAAAATAAAAAGACACAATCCAAGGAGTCACCCAACCATCTGAAATCCTACTATATCTAATTTGCTTCTGAGAGGAGTGTTCTCTTATGGCAGATAGACAAGGATACATCACTGGTTAGAGTCAATCAGCATGGCTCTTCTGAAGCCAGCAAAGCCATATCGATTTACATCAATTTATGGTCTCTGCTTGAAAATTCATCATTATAATAAACACTGGAAAACTCCAAGTTTGTCACTGGAGGAGATCCTGTAGGGATGACAGAAAGGAATTATCCTTCCTGCTTGAACAAAAAGATTACTCAAATGGGAAGCTGTCTTGCACCGGTCTTCCTTCAGGATATGATGCCACAGTGTTATGAGAAACAGCGGTATAGACAACGATCCTGGAAAGGAGCTGAACAGCCAAAAACCAGGAATGCCTGGCAGCTGGGAATGTTAAACAGGAAGGGATGGCCAAAAAAAAAAAGAGAGGGTTTGCAAACAGGACAACTGCATGAGTGTTTTACTCACTGCCAAAGAACTGTACGGATGGGTGTCTACCACAGGGTTAGCACAAGGAAGCTGGACAGTCTTCATGGAGGTTGTATGAGGAGCATGGTGAAGCCCCGGACTCACTCTGAGAAGGGAGCAAAGGGCTAAATTCTTTAAACTCTGTTCTAGGGTGGAAGATGCAGGTCGATTGGAGATCTGGGCTTCGTAGGAACAGGCAGCTAACTTTTATTCATGGCCAGTTTTGGAGGGTAACACACTTCCAGGGATTGGACTGTGTATGGGTTTGGCAATGCTACGTGCTTGGCCCCAGCAGAGGCTTACCACTCTCCGGAGTCCTGCACATTATCAACAATTTAGCAAACACATCCTGATACACACCCTGTTTCTATTAATAGTGCCTTTCTTTCTTCAAGCAGGGTCCAATTTTTCCTTTATCTCATTGTCTGAGTGGGGACTGTTGGTAAATGTCTTCTTTATACATTTATTATATGCCACAGGAGGCTGCTTTATGCTGTAGTACAACTATACACAATGGGAAGAGTGCAAGCAAAATCTTATAGGAATCCACAGAGCTTGTCTTTGCTGTGGTAAACACATAATCAACATTATTTGTTATTCAAAAGATCTCCCAAACCACTTCCACCAGCTATACCATGTTGGGGGAGGAGGATCTGCTCTTATCTTCCAAGACATATAGCAGATGGCTCATGTTTTATGAATGGAGAAGACACCAGATATACCTACACATATACACGCACATCAACACACGGGCACAGGCCCAGGCTCAAGTGGTGCGTGTCTTAGTCCAAAGCACTATTGTGCCATGTGCTTTTTGAAAGGGAATTTGGGCCACAAAGACGGTGAGAGGGCTGGAACACCTCTCCTGTGGAAACAGGTTGAGAAAATTGGGGTTGTTCAGACTGGAGAAGAGAAGGCTCCAGGGAGACCTTAGAGCAGCCTTCCAGTACCTGAAGGGGGTACAGGAGAGATGGGGAGGCACTCTGCATCAGGGAGTGTAGTGAGAGGACAAGCTGAAAGAGGGTAGATTCAGNAACTTTGTCAAGCTGTTTTTTCCATCTCTTCTCTTGCTATTGTGACTGCAGCAATCTCACACTATTTACCTAAAAGTCTGCCTTCTGAAACACATCTGTTGATCTCTCCTTAGCCCAAACTGCCCCCCCCCCCCTTTTGTATGTGCCTGTAGGAATTTGTTTGCATTTTTAAAAGCTGTGAAGAAATCATAGCCTGTGGTCTGATAATGAGACTCTGCAGCAATCTTGACTTTTGACACAGATGGCCTTTATTTTCCCACCTGTGAAATTCAGATTCAAAATCTCCTTTGCTTTGCTGCAAGGCTTGATTTCTCAACTTTGATTAAATCCTTGGAATGGGAGAGAATTGTGAAGTGCACAGAGAGGTAAATGAGCATGGTCGAAAGAAGTATGCTTTAATGTGGCCAGACTGATTGAAGTAGCTGAGGTTGCACAAGTATTTTGAGACAGTGCTGGGCTATGCAGACAGACCCTTTGCACTACAGGATTTCCTCTGAAAGCAGATTATCTGCCCAGCTGGCTGACTACCAGACTTAACTGAACACAAGCTTAATTGTCTTTGGTGCAACAACCACCTTACTAAATGCAGAAATACAATGATATTAGAAATTTATGCACCCCGAAAGGTAGAATTCTCACTGGTCATTAACTAAACAAACATGCAGACTTCTTACATACATTTTTTTGAACAACACTGTTATAATATGGATAGTATATTCAAGACTGAAAATTAAGCTGGAATCCTTGGAGAGCTTCGGATGACTCAGCCAGTGTAAAGGATTTGTCATGTCGTCCTGAGGATATGCCAGTAATTTATACTGATATGGGTGTGATGACAGTGAGCCACATCCCGCAGACTCTACTGAGACAATACACCCCTTTTGCCAGAGGAGGACTGCGGGAGAGATAATGATAGTCCCAGCATCTGAATCTGTCGCAAAGTGGCACAAGCCCAAAACAAATCCATAGATGGTTCCTTCATAAACCCTCATAGCATATTGGATCCGTGGGTGGAAGAGAATGGGGAGCTGGATTGTGATCCAACAAATGTGACCGTGGCTGGCCATAGGAACTGTCTTGAACACTGGTTTCCCTGGGCTCACAGGGTAACCACACGGGGAAGGCATCTCCCTGCCCCTGGGGCCCTTCCCACGGGACATCCCACGCAGGACAAGGCAGACCCAGCCATCATCTCAGAGTGTCTCTGGTGACTGCTGCCCTGCAGCACGGCTGGTGGTCAGCCCCTCTGAAGGCTCTGCCTGGCAGCCAGCTCACACATTGTCCCAATTTTCCTGGGTTTCAACACCCTTACCCTTCCACCCAAACACCCGAAACAGTGGGGAGATTTTCTCCCTGCCATCCGACTCTTCAGTTTTGCTCTTTGCATAAGGCCTTCCCCCTGGAGCTCCCTAGGAAGACTTCAGAAAACTCCCAAACAAACAATTTATTTAAATGATTTCCTACCCACTGGCCTCAAAGCTACATGCTGGGATTCGCTTATGCAGCAGTATGGCCGTGGTCTCGGTTACATAATGGAGGGGCTACAGTCACGGTATACAGAACATATCAAGTAGTTCTAAAACACAGGGAGAACCATTTGTACCCCAAAATTGCTTCCTTGTCTTAATGCTTTGCAATTTAATTTGGGGTACAAATTCATCCTGAATGACTTGGTGGCATGACAACAGAATGCACTCAGCTGTTCACTTTTAAGTATGAAGAACATCAAAAGACACCAATCAAGCTTTCCTAGTGACTTTCCACTTACATCCATCTTCCGTATTTTTGTACATGCTCACAACGCACTGGGCTTGAAAACAGAAGAGTTGTAAAGCCAAGGCTATACAATGGTATATCAAATAAAAGTATGCCTCCAGTTATAAATAACAACTGAAGAATTCGCACAAACTCCATACCAATGTACATGTATGTGTGTGTGAAGGTTTTAAACCCAATGTATGCAGAAAAAAAATTGGACATCGCCGGAAGGAAAGAAAAAGGATGCCACATGCTGCTCCAGAGTCTTCATCGTGCAGTACGTGTAGAGAATAAAGTGAGATTTGATCCAAGTTTGGTGAAGGTGCTGATGTCCATTATCTAGAAAAGTGACATATTATCTCTTTCTCCATGTTTTTAATTCCATCAGAAATCTTATTTCTTGTACATTATTAAATGCAACGGCCTGAGTCCTGCTGTATGAGTGAGGCCTCTGCCATCCCCACTTATCAGCTAGTTTCCAGGAGTGCCTGCTTTCCTGTATTTCTGTAATTTAGCTTCCTATCTGAGGCTTGGGTAGCCCTGTTGAGAGTTAACTCCCTCCACTAGCACAGCTCTCAGGGTCACTGAAATGCATAAGCTTTCCCACCACCTCTAGATGCTGTCCCCTGGGAAGTATCATCCTACATATATATGTATATATAGTATAGACATATAAAACTTGGAAATTCTGGGAAGGCAACAGCCTCCGTGACCTTACAAGCACAGAGCATGGGATGTAAGTGGGAACTTTTCCTGAAAGACCGCTGCAAGATTTGTCCCATGAGGATTACATGCCATGATTATATACATTAAAGCATTCAGAGTTTAAAATATACTCCAGATGCTTTTTCCTGCCCTTTCCTCCCACTCAGCTTGACTTTTTCCCCAGTTGATTGATTCTCACAGTTTATATTCAGAGTTTCAGTATTTTGCTTACTTACCAGATTAGCCTTTTTTTGGCACAACAAAAGCTGCCCTGTAAGCCCGGGGAAATGCAATGTTGTATGCTGAGAAGCTGCGGTGTATCAGAACGGGATGAGCAATCAGAGTGTGAGTGTTCAGCTGTACTCAGCACTGTACAAGCTCTGGGTTTTGTGAAGTCAGCAGGAGTTTTCCCAACAATCCTAAAAATACAGAATCAGACCAGTGCTGGGAAGCACTGACAAATGCAATCTATCAAAGAACAAGAAACTATTCCTTCCATTATGATTTTGGCTTTCGAATTTTTTTTTTCATGTTTTTGCATGTTTCCTAAAACATGAAAATTTTACGCTGCTTTTGCTCCTGGGTCATCTGCTTGATTTTCCTTTTAATTCTCCATTTCTTTGACTGTTTAGAGATAGGTAAACACCACAAAGATCCAAAGATTCCACCCCCATTTTTTTGCACTGCAACTCGCACCTTTCCTTCACCCCAGAGAAGGAAGCTGCATGGCTTTGTTCTGTAGAGAAGAGGCCACATAGAGGTTCTCTATGCACCAATTCTGTGTATAACATTTAAGTGTGAAAAGAAGCAAATACACCCGGGATGTGACCCAAGGAGGGGCAATAGCCTTGGCCACAGAACAACCTGCAACCCCTGAGGCCCCTAAATTACAGAGTTTTGGTTTTCTTCCATAGCAGCTTTCAGTGCCAGTGAGATCCCTAACAAGTTGTGGGCTCTATGGGCTCCCGTTAGCTCTGGGAGCTAAAAACTCTGGGCAATACTATGGTATTTGCTTCACAACTGCAGGACAGAGGAAAAAAGCCATACACCAAAATATCCTGGGGGGTATGAAGGGAGATTTTTTTTTTTTTTTTTTTTTTTTGCAGCCTCAAACATAGCTGGCTGCAGAAAACACATACAAGGCATCATCCTTTAAGGACCGGAGCACATTAGAGAGTTGGATTTGCCTGCCTTGTCCTGCCTTGCCGTGCCTTTCCTGGCCTTTCGTCAGCTAGCAGCAACCACTCCTCTGAGCTCTGCTGCGACACCAGCCTCTGAACGTGATTGTCCACAGCTCCGTAAGGAGGAAAGCCTGGTTATTGGTGCATAGGATCACTGGTGATATCACAGCTCAAGATTCCTTGGGGTCTGCTCGGTACCTCTTGGCTAGTATCTCATTGCTGGTGCTCTCAGGAGATTTCTTTGACAGGTCCCATCCCATCTACAGGGGAGTCACTCATTCCCCATCTCCTCAGCAGAGAGCAGTCACATCCATTTGTCCATATATTCCCTAGAACCATCATTCACATTTTAGTGAACCGCATGCACTAATGCATGGATTTGTGACGTCTTTTTTTTTGTTTGGTTTTTTTATTAGTATGGAAGAACTGTTTTGATTGCTTATGGGCCAGAAGAAGCAGCACAACTGCACTAAACATATGCAACTTGCTGGCACAGTAGACCAAAGCAAATACAGCCTGCATTGCATGGGACAAAGGGAACTCCAAAATAATCAGGCCTGGTCTTCACCCACCGTAGGTCCCATCCTTTTCCTTGACACTTTAGCCCCACTTGTTATTGCAGCAACATTATTTTTCTGTTGTCTCTGTCTCAGTTCTTTGCTCCTGCACAGACAGTATGCACCCTCCACCCCAGCTTTCTCTTCTTTAGGCTGAGAAAAATGTGGCATTAACTCCTCAACATACAATATATTCTTTGCATATATATTCTTAATATATTCTTTATATATAACCTTTCCAATAGTCTTTCTGTCTTTCAGCTCACATTCGTNGACCAAAGTGAATACAGCCTGCATTGCATGGGACAAAGGGAACTCCAAAATAATCAGGCCTGGTCTTCACCCACCGTAGGTCCCATCCTTTTCCTTGCCACTTTAGCCCCACTTGCTATTGCAGCAACATTATTTTTCTCTTGTCTCTGTCTCAGTTCTTTGCTCCTGCACAGACAGTATGCACCCTCCACCCCAGCTTTCTCTTCTTTAGGCTGAGAAAAATGTGGCATTAACTACCCAACATATAATATATTCTTTGCATATATATTCTTAATATATTCTTAATATATAACCTTCCCAATAGTCTTTCTCTCAGCTCACATTCATCTTTCTTGAATTTGTATCTCCCAGTGTACACAGCAGCANTATATATAACCTTTCCAATAGTCTTTCTGTCTTTCAGCTCACATTCGTCTTTCTTGAATTTGTATCTCCCACTGTACACAGCAGTACAGATGATATCTCATTGATGCCTGATGCAGTGGCATTAATACTTCTCCATTTCTGCTAGACACACTAATGTTTAAGGATTGCATTTGCATTTTTCACAGCCTCATCAAATCAGTAACCTATAATAATCAAGAAGATAATTAATACTATCAGGTCCTTTTCTTTCTTTGTCCTTTCTACATGGTTCCTCTGGTTTATAGCAGAAAATCTTGTTATTTGTCTGGATGTACGTTATTCCTGCCTTTCAAGCTTTTCATGTGATTCCATTTCTGTTATGGGAGTCTGCAAAGTCATTCATTTTTTCCCCTTATGATATCTAAGCCCTTGTACCTAAGTGTCTTTAACACATTTCAATAGCAAACTCTCACTTTGCGTTGAATTTATTTGTGAAAACACTAAACAACGTTAGTCCCAAGACTGAACCTTGAAAAACTCTGCTCATAACCTCTCTCCAGCCAACAGTTCTCTTTTCACTAGCTTCATCTTCTATCTGCTGTCTTCTACCTTACATTTCTTATCCCGATGCTGATCTTTACTGATGATTTCCAATGCAACACAGTACCATATGTCCCATCAACAAAAGATATTGCATATAATATACCTTTGATAAACTTGTGGGTTTTGAAATCTTGTTTTTTTTTTCTTTTTGCTCTTCTCCATATTTTTTATTGCTTTTACCTTTAAAGTCTATTCTAAAGTCTTGTCTGCCAGAGACCACAACAATTATCCACCAGAGTTACCGAAACCAGAGTGATGATCCACCATAGCACAGACTATATTCCAATTTTCTTAGAAAATGTGGCATGAAAGGCCCCATTTGCTACACTGTATTCCAGTAGCACCACCTCTGAATGTGAAAATGTCCTGAAGACCATTGCTACTGGGCCTGCAGTTGCACATCTCTGTTCTTTCTGGATGATGGGCTCCAGCCCAGGTGCTCTGTCTTTTTTGACCCGAGCACCTTCAGTTCTCTGAATTTTGCTTTTCCTGTCCTTGTCGCAACACTCTTGGTTTAATTTGTGATGCTGCCTTTGCCTCCTTTTTTCATGTTTGCCTTCCTATTGCAGGCATGTTGAAAACTCACTGAGTCTGTGCATGGTGCCAATGGTGCCATAGACTCATGCTCATTGCCTCCTTCTCCACCTGGACAGTTATGATCTGAATCCCCTTGGTCAACTCACTTTGTTGATTCTTGGCCCTCCAGACCACATTACTGGAGATGTCACTGACTCTTGAGGGTTTTTTCCATGCTTTGGATATCTTCATACTCTTGCACTGAGTCATGCACTGTCTGTAGTCCCGATAGAAATACCCCAGCCCACAGATAAAGAGTTAAATTTCTCCACAGAGGCCTTCAGATTTCCCCAGGCATGATTCTTAACATGCCTCGTCTCTTCTCAGATAAAGTGTGTGCCTTTCCCTCATGTTTAATACTTCTGTTCAGAAGCTCCCAGCCCTCTTTTCACTGCGACAGAAGCTGACCTGCAAAGCCCTGACATCCTGATTCCAGCTGGCAGCGTCCATACCAGGCTGGGCATGGGCATCTTTGGACATCTCAATTTAAGTGGGAAAGTGTTGGTGCCTGCACTCCATTGTAAACAATGGAGATCTAATAATACAGACAATGAAGTCCAGAGGTCTCTCCAGCTCCTCCTAATGACAGTGCTTAGGGCTCAACTGAATCGCCTTAACACAGGTCTCTATTGATGTTTCGGACACCCAAAGTGTCTCACATGGCCTCCAACTACCAGTCTAGCAGTAAACAATGCTGAACTATGACAGATGTTGCACAACTCAAAGGAAGAGCAGCAGAAGAAAGGAGTAAACAGGGAGTAAGTATCCAAATATTAACATTTACAGAATATTTTTCCAAGAAGTAAAATGAACTTAATACTTTTTTTTTCTCCACAATGGTGGTTTGCGGGGTTTTTTTTTGGGGGGGGGGGGGTAAGTGTTTGGGGTTTTTTTTGAAAGCTCTCAATTGATTACACCTGTAGGTGGTCTAGTCCTTCAGGATGTCTCAGGGAATATGGATGGTTTGTAATGCTCCCACACAGCTGCATGTTGTGTTGCAATATGCTTATGTGGTCACTTCTCTTACTGGGAAGTAACCATCCAGAACACTGCGCGTTCTATCATTAAATGCTTAGAGTCACTACTTCATAGGTACTTATGACTCCCACCCATGCAGCATCAGGCGATGATGAAATAAAGAAAGGTCCTGAAATGCAGCTAGCAGAGCTTAACTGTGTTTCCTTATCTTCTACAATTTGAAATTAATTTGATATTTTTGTCTTTGCAATTTGGTTTTGTCCTGGATTTTTTCCACTGGTCTGTGCATCGTTCTTCTTGGCCACATCAAAATAGTCAAGACTTGTAGAAGTAAAATGATACACTATTGACTAAAAAACTGTCAGATTTTGACAAATATGTACTCAAGGTTCTGCTCTGCCAGAACTCATGTAATAAGTTGGGATAGAGCATTCTACTCCCTTCCCAAGGAAATCTGGGGGTCTTTCAGCCCACTGGCAGGGGTTTTGATGTGTGTTTGCATTGGCATTCTCTGTTGGGGCTGGAGGCAGAAGAGGCGGTCAGGAAGGGTTTTGTGACTACAGAAGCAACAGTGGGATGTCAAGAACATAGTAAGGTCTATAGGTCTACAGTGCTGTAAAGACTGTTTCTCCTTTTTTGGCTTCAGACCAGGTCTTGAGCTGGCCAGAGGGCAGACCAGAGTGATTTCTTCACACCTGAAACAGATCTGTTCTGGACCTCCACAGTAAATGTGAAGTATTCAGTGCTGAAAATGCAAAGGGCTTCTTCCCTCTACCAGCTGTGAAGACAGCCAAATACTAACTCTGCCTTCACAGCACTTAATACATTGATTAAAGATTATTACAGCATGAGGACAGATCTGAGGAAATAAAGCAGGCCTATCTAGTTGCAAAACAGGGATAAGATTACAGTGTTCTTGCCTTTTACCCAGAAAATGGCAGGATTTCCTTTCAGATGACATGCACCTTTTTACTTCAGAGATAAATATGTGTTAAAGTCAGTGATGAAGAGAAACAGAAAATAATATCAAGGTAACCTTTTGTAGGTAGATGTCATATTTATATTAGGGTATTGAGTATTCTACGTGCCAGCCTTGCCTTCCCTGTGTCCTCAGACTATCACTTCTACAAGAACATCTCTAATATTCTAATACTAATATATTCATCTAAACTCTTTTTGTAAGGATTTCTTTTCTGTGTATTTTCTAGATAGGGAAAAAGAGGGTTCTTCCTTGGCTTCAGTTTGGTGAAAATTTGCAACAACCCAGATGCTATACAAGAATTCTGAATTTTTTTTTTTTGTATGACTAAAACTGACTATATCTTTTTAATAGCATTTTGGTATCTTTTCAAGTTGGAAACCATTCTACTTCTAGTTAGTTNGATAGGGAAAAAGAGGGTTCTTCCTTGGCTTCAGTTTGGTGAAAATTTGCAACAACCCAGATGCTATACAAGAATTCTGAATTTTTTTTTTTTGTATGACTAAAACTGACTAAATAGCATTTTTGATATCTTTTCAAGTCGTAAACCATTCTACTTCTAGTTAGTTCATACTGCCATGAGCATCCTAGAGCTGTGCACATAAGCTGAATGCACCACACTATAATATCTATGCTGTAAACCTAAGGGTATTAATGGGCTTTTCAAGTGAATGCACATTCATACGTGAAGTAGGCAGCACAGAGTGAATGAGCTACATTATGTGAATGCGCTCAACGGCTGATAAATGAACTATGTCATGGGTTTCAGCTTCATGGAGTGAGCAGCTGAATTTGACAGTGACACTGAAGGATTGTTCTTCTGTGTTACTCAGTTTGATTCACTGGCCTGACAATGCCCTCTTCTTTGTGAATCCTTCGCACCTGTATCGATACGCAACACTAACAAAGGTCTGATTCTGGCAGTTAGCAGAATCCAAACTATTAGCATGCAGCATTAACTGCAGCAATTTTTCTGATGTCAATGTTTGCAACACTCATACGCTGAAGAACAGCATTAAGCTGATGCATTATTTGAAAACTTGGTTCCAAGATTTTATGTCAGAAAAATATTCATGTTGAGTTTGATAGACTCAAGAAAATTGTAGAAAATATATCATTCTTAGACTGAAACACTGCAAACTTGAATCCAAATAGAATGGTAACTGTTTTCCCCCTTAGGCCACTTTGTATTAAATTATTTGTAAGATATATAACAGTGAGCCATTAAATAAATACTACAGATTTCTCAGGAAATCTAAGGTGGCATTCCTAAGTCAAACCACAGGAAATCCCTGCAGACTTTAACCATAGATTTTCTAATTGATATAACCCCCAAATAAATATTAAAACCAAAACCACAAATGACACTCTCCTTGTTGCTTGAGATCTACACTAAGCGGTCAGAATATTAAAGCAGTCTGTACCCAGGTTGTTTATAAAGAGAGTAATGGCTGTCACAGAGCTAAAGGAAAAAGGGAAACAACCGTCTACCTGAAAGCACGAGGCTTATTTCTTACTCAGCAACTTTTGCCGCCATCTCCAGTTTTACTGTAATCAGGATTTCAAAAGGGAAAGGGAAATTAATTATTTCACTTGGAAGAAAATCTAACCCAAGTTTATATTGCTGTAGAAATGCCAACACCTTATTGGAATTAATTTTTAGCAATAATTATACACGAAAATGCCACTGAGAAACCATAAATCTTCAAATGCTCCTGCACATCCCCAGAAAATGCAAGAATTTCTTGAAAGCCTCTAGAAGTCATGTGTGAACTATGGGGCCAAAATACAAATTCAGCTGAGATGCTGAAGCATGTTGCTGGTTGCATGTTGATAAACGATATGTTCTATAATCTGGTTTGAGATGGGATTAAGTAGTTCAAACACACACAAAAAAAATAGAGAAGTGCTTGATGCAGTGTACAGCAGTTATCTCAGGTAGTGACCTAGCCTGGAAACTAGGCTGTTAAATTCCTCTCTATGTGATCAATGATGCAGCGCAAGGCACAAAATGTCAAATGAAATAACATGATTCAGAAAAGCTTCTGTAAGAGCCCAGCCAAAAGGAGTGGGGATGCTGGAAGAGGCCATGCAAGGACAAAAGAGGAGGGAAGAGGGTTGTTTCTGACTGCTGCCTATCCAGGACAACCTAAGTTTAAGGACTGTGTGTTTCTTGTAGTACGGATTTTTTTATATCAATATTTTCCTTTAAGTACACAAATTCATAGAGAAAGAGTGTTGGCTAAATCCAACGCATAGATCAGTTAGTAATCTGGGTGCTCATTTAGATACATCGTGAAAGAAGGTTTGATTCCAGCAGTGGTGGTAAAGTATGTACCCAAAGAGGCACTTCAGTTAGGAGAAGTGGTTTGTGAGGTACCAACATTTAAAGTGCATATGTCAGCTGGCTAGCATGCCATCCCTGCTGAGCTGGATATATCAAACAAGGCAGGTAGAACTGGGAACAGCTGCCTCTGTGCAAATCTTACTCCTGTTCCTTAGGCTGTGCTCTTGGACTATGGGCTGAGGACCATAGCTGTGAAACGACTCTTTTCCACCTCTACAATTCACCTGAAGGCAATATACTTTATTTCTCTCTTCAAATTACCAAGACTGAGTTTAAAATAATCCTTTTTGGGGATACAAACACATGGAAACCATTGTGACATCTTTTAAAGCTGTCTTAAGGATGATGCTTGGTGCCATTTTTCTCTTTCCTCTTTTCACTGCCAGTTACCAAGTGGAATCCTTTTATTTGGCAAATGTTTGTCTGTATGTTGGATGAGATCTTGAACTAAAATTAGTAGGAATAAAAGCAAGGACAGCCCAGTAGTGCCATTTACTTAATATAAATTGACTAATTTTATACCTAAATATCTGTTACCAGGGCACTTCACAATGCCATAAAGCAAAGATAAAGTGGAACACAAACATTAAAAGTTACCTCTTCTAAAAGTCACAACTATACAAGCCCATTCAGTATGTGACAGTGGGTAAAGAAGAAGGTGAGGGAGGGGAAGGTATCATGGATTAGTATTGGAGATATAATAAAACACAAACTTAGCATGAATCTTAAAACATTAATTTTGTGATTCCTAAAAGCAAGGCTACAGACCTGTGAAAGGCAGACCCAGATGGAGGCACACTGAAAAGGTTTTGAAAAAGCGAGAGGATCTTGTAAGCGCTTCTGCCCTAAGCAAAGTAGGTAGGTGGGAAGACGTTAAGCCTAGGAGATGTGCAGCCCTCTACTCTCCATCCATCTGAAGCAGAATATGAGAGTAACCTCACTTAACAGGACCTTTGCTGAGTATCTGCTTAAATGCTCTGCTACACCTGTCCAGGGTAACAGGCCAACTCTCTCCAGCTGTGGCTCGCTGAAGTCAGAGCTGTTAAAACCAAAGAAGAAAAGGATTTCTGAGTCCTGACTACAGACCTACCAGGAGAAGCTCGCAGTTGCAAGGACATACGCGGCTCACACATGGTCAAACCAGGAGCACATTCCCTCATGAGGGATGCCAATGAATCACATGAAAAAAGGACACCATCAGGTGTCCAGGAATATGGCATAGTTCACAGGGAGATGAAAACAATGAAGTGACTTCCTTGTGCACAACACTGACTTAAAATATGCTCAGAAGTCCTTGTAATTTAAATAAAAAGGGCTTCTTGTCATTTGTTTTTGCGGTGTTAAAGGAGAGGGAAAGAAGCAAACAGCAAACGGGGAGAAGGCAAGGGGAGAAGGCTAGCTCTTACCAGAGACAGAAAAAGAAGAGCAAGAATGACAAGACCTCAAAGAAGCAAAATCCACAGCAGTCGCGGCCAAAGGTATTATCATTTCCATTGTGTGCTGCACTAGAGGCCGCATAGGCTGTATCTAAAACCGAGCCTGGTTCATGTTTCACCGGGGTACCAAGGAACCAGGCATCTAACCCTGACCATGCCACTGAGCTGCTCAGCATGTGGGAGGAGCTGCTGCTACTCCTGCCAGCCTCTGCTCCTCCGGTCAGCTTCTGCTGCAATTTTGTCCTGGAAAATTTTGGGGCTGGCACCCCTGAACTCTGTGTTTGTGCAGGGTGTGGGGCATGGCAGACACCCACCTCCTTTTTACCTCTGGGTGCTGCTGTGGTAGTGTCAGACAAGATGGGCATGGGCATAGAAGTAGACCAGCAAAAATTGTGAGAAAGAACTAGTGGCCCAACTCGTTTAAATGCCAAGAATCTTCAGGTACATTATATATTCAACTTATTGTTGGTTTTATGGTGAGCAGCCAATTTTGCCTTAATGAGAATAAAGGAAAGTGCTGAAGTTCAGAGGCTATGCAAATGGAGATTCATATACATTTTAAAAAAGGTTATTTAACATTTTTACTGCTTTAAGACTACAATGCTTTTTGATTTTGAACATTTTCAGGATTATTAGCTTTGCTCAGATTTAATACAAGAAATTTATACTTATGAAATGGAAAGACAAGCATGAAAAAATTATTGCAGAAAGTGCATTGCAGAGTGAGGATTGTATATAGATGCTGAAAGACTCCATATATTTAAAGACAGTCATTTTGGGGATAATGATGACTGAGTCATCATCATATACGGCGTGTCTGTGTGTCAAAATAGGAGTAATAAATGTAGTCATAAGGCAAATTTGTGTAAATGAGTAATGAAGAGGCTGAAGAAGACCTAATAGCTGGAATAATGATGGCTGGGAGGGTTGCTTGTTATGATAATACGTGGTTTGCTTAATGAGGAATGGGCACAATAAAAGAGTGATGATATTGCACAGTATATTATAAACAAAGAGACTGAGAAAAGATGGCCAAAGATGGCAGGCAGGCAGATTTTGAATAGCTTATATTTAGTGCACTGTAGAGAGGCAAGTTAGAGCTAGCAAGGTGACAGGGTATCCTTCTTCCAGGAGTGCTGGCATCTGTGGCTTCTGCAGAGCATGGCCAGCACACTTCATCTTCAGTGCGGGGAAGGGAAATGAGCCTTGGCACACCACACTTGAGAAGCTGCTGATGGTTGTCACAAGCTGCTGGTGGGACAAAGACAAGTCGTCTCATTCAAGGAAAAAGGGATAAGTGACCCTGCGGGGCAGATGTTGGTGCTCCTGCACTGAGAAGGGGCTAGAGGCAAGTGAATTTCCAATTCCAACATGTAAATGGTTTCAGAAAGGTGGTACCTTGATTGCAGGTATTTCCGTGAGAATTTTGCCATTAACTTCAGGAGATTAAGCATTTCTTCTACAGATGTTTATCAACCAAAAATGCTCTAATATTGCACAATGGCTCTCCTAAAATGTCAATTTTGAAATAAATTATCTGCCTCGAACTCCTCAGTTAACAGAAGCAATGAACCATGCTGTAACTTCATTGGTAATTTTCCCTATGTAGATAAATAATTTCCCTCTAGGTTTCAGTGAAGTCTTTATTTTGGACCTGTGATAAGAGTGTCATGATGATTTAGTGATTTTTCTCAGCTGGATATATTAATAACTAAAATATTAGGTATTTCTGAAAGTACTGTAATTTAATCAACATGAACTGCATGAGAATTCCTCAATATCAATCACCGGTAATAGATCATCATTATCCATCGGTTATCACTCCACTGTCAAAACAGTGAAGAATATTAATGTTTGGGAACAATCTATTTTGTCTGCAATGAATATACCCAGTTTTCCACGCTGTGCAAGTCAAATATGACATTAGAGATCAGTTTGAGCACTGCTGGACCATTTACAGGGTCTGGGTTGCTGAAGGATCAGATCATGGAGCAGATGATTATCCACATTGAGTTCCCCTTAACATTTCTCAAACAGAGACTAGGTTAATATTTGAGAGCGTTCGTAGGGAGCTGGGGCATGCATGCCCCTCGAAAAATCCTCCATCCACAGTCTCTCACAGCTTCGAATGGATAATCGCACCCAAGAGCCTGGTTTTGTGTGTGTTACACCAAATGGTGTACTCTTGGATTGCTGTGTTTACTTGAACGGGGCTGTTAATGAAACTGAAGATTTGCTGAGGTATCTGCAGGGTTGAGTGCCTAATGAACAGAATTCTTAATGGGCCATAAATCCAATCAAGGTTTTCCTACCGTGTAACCAAGCAGTGCAGTTTGTGGAAAACAAGAGCCTCCCTGAAAGTTACTGTTATGCAAATATCATCACACTTGGGGCATGCATTAAAGCAGCTCTCGAATCGCGGTCTTTTGGCTTTACACAGGAAATAAAATGAGATCAAAACAGGAGGGAATAATACTGGTCGATTTGCAAGATAAAGACTAATAAAAGAACTCATTGTATGCTTTACACGGAAATTTTATGGTTACCTTGCTGTAAATTTTTTAAAAGACCATTTTTTTAACTTTCTGTGCCAGAACGATGATTCATTCACACAAAAAGATTATATGAGAGGCACAATTTTTTATTTCATTCAAGCTCTCCTATTCAAAGGAGAGATGCTTTTGTGAGATTCGCCGTTGTTCAGAGAGGGAATTAGTTTTATTAGCAGTGTGTCATTCACAATGTGCCTTACACATCTACCAGCTTCTTCATTTCATTTTTTTTTTTCAATTTTTTAGCACTGGAATGGTTTGGGATTCTCAGTATGAATCAAACCCATTGTATACTTCCTATACTCTCACCTCAGGGTGGCATTTCCTTCTGTCCAAGGACACAGGACTCTTAAAAAAAAAAAAGAGATCACAAAAAAAAAAAAAAAAAGGAGGCAACTTAACCACAAAAATCTTCTTGCCTCATCCTTTCCTGAATCTTTACTTGTTGTTTTTTGAACTGAACTAGCTTGGGAGCTTTTCCTAGACCTTTTGTTTTCTGTGCTAAAAGCCACGTGTATGTTGCTAGAATTAATTCTCTCATTTAGGAGGACATCGAGGCTGTTCGCTACAAAGCAACCCTTTATTATTTGCAAATCCTGGTAGGATCACATGAAGCGTGGGGTGTCTCCCTGGTCCCTGGCAAGCAGACACAAGCAGCCTCAGCTAGCCTACCCTGCTCTAGCTCCCAGACAGCTGGAGTAGGAGGACAAGAGGCCCGTGTCTTCTCACAAAGGATGCTGCCATTGTGTCACTGATGCTCAAAATAGGCTGTAAGCAGAATTTAGGTATCTCAGTTTAAGCAAACAAGCAAGGCAGCCCTGCTGTAGCAGATAGAAATCCTTCAGGGGCATGATTGTATCAGTGCTTACATATAGGTGACAGAGTTCTGTATTGCATCAAATATATATCAAGCATGTGTAATAATTTGGCTTTTAGTCTCATAAATTAAAAGTCCAGGAGGAACTGCTAGTGACCGTCTCTCTGATTGACTACATATGGCAGACCGTAAGTTTTCTTCAAATTAATTGGAGCAAGAGCATCTGTTCTAGAAAAAATTCAATTGATTTTAAAATTCCCAGTACTGTAGAAACCAACAAGTTTGGCTCAAAGAACCCACTTAATGATTTGTGCCCTGTTTCTCCTCTGAAGTTTTCTGTTTTCAACACCAGGACACTGTTATGCTTTTCTTTGCAGAATAAAGAGCCTTCAAACTGCTGCTCCATAAGTCAATAGTTATAGATTGTGATCATACTTCTTCCTTCTGCTTAAGTAAGACTGGTGGAGCACCTGGATCATTTCACTATTTAGCATGTTTTTCCTATTGTGTTCTTTGGTTTTGGGCTTTTTTTCTGAACTCTCTTCATGTTCTCAATGTCCTTCTCAAGGAGGGTGCAGGTACACTTTGGCGATGGTCACAAGTGATGCGGAGATGATGGACACATCCTCCTCCTCCTTCTCCTGCTCCTCCTTCTGGAGTCTGTCCTGGTTCTACAGCCTCTGATCAGAGCTCGTTCAGACCCGCTGGTGCAGCGCAGGCTACTAAACAGCAGCAGGTATATTTTATGATGCTCAAGTTTTTCCAGGGGCTCAGCATACTTGCAAGATTGAGTTTTGTAAATACAACTTATGTTCTGCAGTTGCACGTTATCAATTTCATATTTGGCTGTGTTAAAATGTCCATGGGTTTCTTGGGTCCATGCTAGTACATAATTTTTTTGCCACCTTGAAGTTTCTCAGTCATTATTTCTTTTTTTTTCTCTTTTTTTTTTTTCCCTTCCCCCTTCCAAATCACTTATCAAATTGT
>VZTO01015609.1:88090-140640 GCA_013400615.1 Syrrhaptes paradoxus
AAAAAAAAAAAAAAAAAAGGAGGCAACTTAACCACAAAAATCTTCTTGCCTCATCCTTTCCTGAATCTTTACTTGTTGTTTTTTGAACTGAACTAGCTTGGGAGCTTTTCCTAGACCTTTTGTTTTCTGTGCTAAAAGCCACGTGTATGTTGCTAGAATTAATTCTCTCATTTAGGAGGACATCGAGGCTGTTCGCTACAAAGCAACCCTTTATTATTTGCAAATCCTGGTAGGATCACATGAAGCGTGGGGTGTCTCCCTGGTCCCTGGCAAGCAGACACAAGCAGCCTCAGCTAGCCTACCCTGCTCTAGCTCCCAGACAGCTGGAGTAGGAGGACAAGAGGCCCGTGTCTTCTCACAAAGGATGCTGCCATTGTGTCACTGATGCTCAAAATAGGCTGTAAGCAGAATTTAGGTATCTCGGTTTAAGCAAACAAGCAAGGCAGCCCTGCTGTAGCAGCTAGAAATCCTTCAGGGGCATGATTGTATCAGTGCTTACATATAGGTGACAGAGTTCTGTATTGCATCAAATATATATCAAGCATGTGTAATAATTTGGCTTTTAGTCTCATAAATTAAAAGTCCAGGAGGAACTGCTAGTGACCGTCTCTCTGATTGACTACATATGGCAGACCGTAAGTTTTCTTCAAATTAATTGGAGCAAGAGCATCTGTTCTAGAAAAAATTCAATTGATTTTAAAATTCCCAGTACTGTAGAAACCAACAAGTTTGGCTCAAAGAACCCACTTAATGATTTGTGCCCTGTTTCTCCTCTGAAGTTTTCTGTTTTCAGCACCAGGCCACTGTTATGCTTTTCTTTGCAGAATAAAGAGCCTTCAAACTGCTGCTCCATAAGTCAATAGT
Organism: Syrrhaptes paradoxus; assembly: GCA_013400615.1. Taxonomy (NCBI): domain Eukaryota; kingdom Metazoa; phylum Chordata; class Aves; order Pterocliformes; family Pteroclidae; genus Syrrhaptes; species Syrrhaptes paradoxus. The sequence goes on from VZTO01015609.1 coordinate 88,955, forward strand.
TATAGATTGTGATCATACTTCTTCCTTCTGCTTAAGTAAGACTGGTGGAGCACCTGGATCATTTCACTATTTAGCATGTTTTTCCTATTGTGTTCTTTGGTTTTGGGCTTTTTTTCTGAACTCTCTTCATGTTCTCAATGTCCTTCTCAAGGAGGGTGCAGGTACACTTTGGCGATGGTCACAANTTCCAAATCACTGATCAAATTGTTCAGTAGAAGAGTCAGGAATTGATCTTTTGGGGACCTCCTTAGAATCCAATCTACTCCTCAATAATTCCCCATTTACACACGCTTTTAGGGAACTGTCAAACAGCTTTTAATCCATACTGCTAAGAGAATAGCACTAATTTTGACACTATTCATGCCCCAGGGGAAAGGAGCACATTCCAGGACTGCTGTATTTGACCAGAACAAAGTTGCATCTGCAGCTGTATTTGAGTTTTCATAGGATTCAAAGAGCAGACAGCTGGCTGGCCATCTCAGCCTGTTCCAGCTTAATATTTCCATATTTTTTTGAAAAGGAAAGGCAGACCTCTGTGGTGATGTGTTGCCAATGTTATAAGTCACAGGTCCTAGAAAATGTTCCCAGCTTGGTATGGCAAATCTGAATTGGCATTCGTAAAAAAGGAGAAAAAAAGGCTGTGGAAACTTTTAATATATTTTAACTCTTTATGTGCTTTCCTATAACACAAGACAAGGCTATCATGGCAAAAAAAAAGCCTGTCTTAGTTAGATAGACACCAAGCCATTCCAGGGACAAACTCACTGCTCTCTGTAAGCAACTGGGATGCACTCCAGAAACTCCTTTCCTTGGTGGCAGAGAACTACGTTACAGGGAACTACACTATGTACTTCCCAAAGCCTCCCCTGGGTTTGAGGTAAGGTGTGAACAGCTCAGGATATGGTTGGCATGCTGATGGGTCATGGTGAGCTTCTCATCAACCAACACCCCCAAGACCTTCTCTTCAGGGCTGCTCTCAATCCATTCTCCTCCCAGCCTGTATTTGTGCTTGGGATTGCCTTGACCCACATGCAGGACCTTGCACTTGGCCTTGTTGAACTTCATGGAGTACAGAGGCACTATAAACTTCTTGAAAGCAAGTCAACAAAACACAGGCAAACCACACAGCCTGCATCTAGACCTAGATGGGTGAGCAGGCCTTTCCTTTCTCACCCAAGTCACCACTTGGGATCGTCCATCTTAATTTTGTAATTGTAAGACTGACAGCTACTAACCTGGGCACACTGGAATAATTATGTAAGAGGAAAACGAATACCCTCAAATCTGAGGGAAACAATGAAGGAAGTTTCCTATCAAATGTCCTTCTTTTAGGAAAGACAGTAAAATCAGATACATGAAATAGAGTAGCTGAACACGCCTCATTCTTCTTGGTCTTTCTAAAAAATAAAAATATCCTTGCTCTTTCTTGTAAGAACGCAGAGTGGTTCAATTGTGGAACAAATTACTATGCAATTGCAGCTACCCAAAAAATAAAATTGCCTATTGCTTGCCTGTAACGGACAAAATTGCTATTTGCAGCAAGTAAAAACAAATTTGGCACATCACTCACTCGTACAATGTTTTTCTGCCACTCGCCTACCCCACACACTAGATACATGTGTGTCAGTCGTGCTTGCGTCATCTTTAAAAGCCTTAATGACTGACTCATTTTTGCACGGCATGCGGTGAATGTAGGCTGGACTTCTGCGGGCTTTCAGAGCCAGGGAACAGGAGGAGGCTGTGGTGAAAGAATGGCTGCAGGGAACAGGCACCAGGAGGGCAACAGGACGGGCAAGATTTGCCCCATCCGGCTCTGCTTCTTGTTTCCCCATCTCATTTTGGCCGCTCAGTGAAACTAGCTCGCAGCCAAGCATTCGTTTTGCCAACAGACAAGCTGACAGAAAAAACGCTGCCTCCAACTGAATGCCATGACTTCTCCAAGGGAAGTTACCACCTGCCCCTCACGCTTCTGCCAGCAAAAAGGACAGCAAAAACACACCTTCAGGGACTTCAGGAGAGCTCTGGAGTTGCCTGGTCCTGGCTGGTTGTGCCAACCCAGCTTACTGCAACCAAGGTAGAGGATGGAGCATGTGCAGAGGAGGTAACCACAGCTGGTATGGCCACATCTGCAGGATGACATTGGTCCATGTCACCATTCTCCGATATCTTCTCACACGGAAATTCTCTTGATTGTTTTGAGGAGCGTAGCATCAGCTATCACATAGCGTCCCAAGGGGAGTTGTGGCTGTTTCCTGTCCCAGGCTTACTTAGTATCATGATCACTTTAATAACTGATCATAATTAAAATAATGATTCTTTTTACTCAGGCATACTTGTCACATTGGATAGATTGTGCCAGAGCCATTAATTCCCAAAGCCAACCTCTGATTCTTACAAAATCCCTCTTACTTGGAGGGACAGGCAACTACAGCAGCAACACCTAGCTGTGGGCGCAAAGTCAGACAGATCAAATGTCTTCATTTACGTGGCTTTAAAACAGCAACAGAGACTAGTTGGCTTGCCCATTATGGGCTGTAACAGAATCCACATGAGGTACCAACTTTCTGACTCAGCTGNGTGATTCTTTTTACTCAGACATCCTTGTCACATTGGACAGATTGTGCCAGAGTCATTAATACTCCCCAAAGCCAACCTCTGATTCCTACAAAATGGAGTACTTGGAGGGACAGGCAACTACAGCAGCAACACCTAGCTGTGGGCGCAAAGTCAGACAGATCAAACGTCTTCATTTATGTGGCTTTAAAACAGCAACAGAGACTAGTTGGCTTGCCCACGATGGGCTCTAACAGAATCCGCATGAGGTACCAACTTTCTGACTCAGCTGTTGCACATCTGCTGTGGCATTTCTGCGTGATTGCCTTGTTTTGGTGGCCAGAGGGCAAGGTGCCCTCAAGCATCCTCCATGGGACTGGCACCCTCTGTGGGACTGGCATCCACCACGGGACTGGCATCCTTCATGCTGCCTTACATCAGGCACCCTCTGGGCAGAGGCTGGGCCCAGCTTCTTCTCACCTTTTTGCTAACACAGCCCATGTCACGAGGTGCTCATTTTTGGGAAGAGGAGACAGGCACCCCTGCTCAGTTTCTGGCTTCTTTCCTGCAGCAGCAACGGTGTCAATTAATAACAGCAATGATGCCAGTTAATTAGTGGTGGTAGGCTGGAGGACACTGACACCTTTCCTTTGTACATCCTCTTGAGAACAGATTAATCCCAGGCGAGTGAACCTACTGTGCGGCAGATGGCCACAGCTCTCCCTACTGCTCACCTTGGCTGGGGCTGACCCGGCACTGCCTACCCTCCTGTCCAGCACCACCTTCCCAGTGTGTCTTTCAGCCACACAGAATTTGCTGTGAGATGTTCATTTATCAGTTTATTTTTGGAGATGTAGAAAGCGACTATAAACATTCCTGCTGCAGCGGTATTTTGCCAAAAACCAATATGCTGCAGAGTGAATTCTTTCAAGTGAAATTTCCAAACAGTTGAACAGATCAGTTTAAAGTCATTATATACTGGTGCTGCTGCAATAACCTGTGCAGCGCTTTATGATACTCAAATATTATTTCAAATAAAGCTAATCTAGCACCTTGGTCGTCTGTATTGGTTACATGATTAAAGCACCACGTGCAGTCTGGGAACACCTGGGGTCAGCTCCAAGCTCCGCTGTGGACTTTACCATGCCACCCTGTTCATGTGTTCACCTTACCTCTAACCTTGGATGTCTTCTGCTCAAAGTTAGTCATACCAGCTCCTCCAGCTACCAGGCAGAGCAATGCCCTCAGCTTGCTCAGGTGAGCAGGAGGATGAATTGCCTTGTGACAGCCCTATGAGAGGTCCCTCTAACTGGTGTTTATGTTTTCTCCCAGGATTTGTTCATTTTACGTTTTTAGACTATACTTTATTGGTGGTGACATATGGGACACAAACAGAGGCTCATAAAGCAGAGCTCTGCTCCTCTTGAGCCACTCTGTGCATCTTTGTGGCAGAAGCAAGGATCAAGCTGTTTTGAAGGTGCCACACAACTGTTGGTGAAATATTAGGTCTGAAATGATCTTAACTAAAGCTTCTTTGCTTATAATTTTTTTACTATAGATTACAAGCAGCCAGTTGCAGAGAAAAACATCTGTCCTTCACCAGACACAGTGTCAACAGCAAAACGTAACCCTGGTCCCAGTGCAAGTATCACCAGAAGAAAGCCTGGCACTAGATGCACCTTCCTACCAGATTGTGCCCAAACACAGCTGCTTGAAGAAGGGTTATCTCATCATTCAACTGCTTTGAAACTTCCAGAGCCTAACAAGCTTTAACTGCTGCAGCTCTACTTCTCAGAGCAAGAAATGGTGCAACTTCTTTTATTTGTGTTTCCAAGAGCAAGGATTTATTACAAAGCAGAACTTGTATATTTTTGTAATAGCTCTCCGCCCATGTTTCCCACAGAAGAGGGTTGCATTTCTGTGGGTTTTGTTTCTACGTTTTGCTCGAAAAGAGGTTTGACTGTTAGGGCACAGGTGGGTGCTGTGGGGGCACAACACTTTCCAGCTGGGGCTGGCAGATCTCACCAGGCTGGTGGCTTTCAGGGCTTTAAAAATCTAAAAGGAGGACAAACCCAGCTAATCACATGCTAGAAGCACAGGCTTAAGATCAGGCACCAGTTATAACTTGCTTGTTAATTCATGTTCTTAGAGGAAAGTCCTTTTATCTGGGTAAGCTATTCTTAACTGCTCCACTTCATAGAACTGGGAGTTGAGAATCTCTCCCCACTGGCAAGGCACCAACGTAGGCTCACCAGCTTTCATGTGCTTCAGACCATCTTTCATTTCTTCTCACTTGGCTGGTCTGAGCTACCTGCTCCAGGTCAGGGCCAAGAGAGGTGCAAGCACCTGACAGTGTGCTTTCCGCACGGTGAGGCTACACCCCTTTCTGCAGGCTTGCCTCTTCAAAGGTGCAAAGAGCTCAGAGCAGTAAAGTTGAAATAAAACAGGCACTGTTGAAACTTTGCTTTCCTTTGCCTTTGCTTTTCAGTGTGCCTAGATTTTCCAGTTTTGAATAACCTCTCGAAAAAGTGGTCCAGCCCCCAAAGATGAAAGTTGGAGCTGCTGATTAGCTCCCTAACAGGCAGAACAGCCCCTATGGTTTTACCACACTCACCTGGGCATCATACCCCGTTTGGATGGAGCAGTCCAGGCTCTTGTGGCTCAACGTGTTTCGGTCCTGCTCAAGCCATGGTTTGGGAAACTGAGCGAGCACCAGAAGAAACTGAACACAAGCCACTGCATAAGAAGTCCTTTGCTTGCTGCAGTGATTAACCAAGCGTAAAGGATGTTTCTGTGGTGATACCATCAAACAAAATTAGGAGCAGGAGCTTGAGACAGGTTTAAAATGATGAGGAAGAAACTGTAACTGTCCAAATAGAGCTGTTCTGCACCAGTGCAGGAGGTGGGAGAGCTTTGCTGCTCTTCACTCACTTTTAAGTGTGATGAAAGCAGGAATCATGTACTGGGCATATAAACAGGAAATATTTTTTAAAATGTCTATCTGAGTCTGCATCCAGCCACTTCTCTCCATCCCAAGGTCTCCTAATTACAAACTTTTTTCTATGGCTGGAAAGCTGATACAGATGAACTGCTGCTGAGTGGATAATGGCAGATGTATTTGCCTCTGAGCCATTGGCAGCCAAATTATCACTTGACCCAAAGTATCTGAAAAGATCAAGCCAAGTTTTGTCCTTACTTGCATATGGATGCAACTTCTTGATTGCAGAAAAATTTAATTAATGAAGGCAGCAGCAGCACAAAATGTGAGATCAGATCCAATTGCTGTCAGGAAGGGAGAGGCTATGGGAATCACTGCTTTTACAATATTGTGACTACACCAAATGCAACATTTCATTTTGGATACACCCCAAATCAAAATATTTCTGAATTCTGGACAAATACAAAGGGCTTATTGAATCAAATTAAATCATAGAATCATAGAAGGGTTTGGGTTGGAAGGGACCTTAAAGATCATCAAGTTCCAACCCCCCTGCCATGGGCAGGGACACCCTCCACTAGACCAGGTTGCTCAAAGCCTCATCCAGCCTGGCCTTGAACCCCTCCAGGGATGGGGCATCCACAAATATTGTTCAATCCCCAAATGTTTTTTTTTAAACACATTTTTTTTATCAGAGCAATGGTCTGGGCTTGCAACACTCTCATGGCATGACGGAGTGTCATATTTAGCAGTGTGGTAGAAACAGTAGGAGGATGCAGATAGACTGAGGTTCTGACCTGGGGTAAAAAAATAAACAAAAGAAGGAAATTTAAGTCACACCACATCTCAGAAGCATGTCCTGACTGCTGGGAGTGCCTCCCCATCCTGTGTGGTTTTCGAACTGGTAGTTACACAAATTTTCTCAAGTTTTCTCTCAAGCAAATGAGTATTTCCCAGAATTCACAGATAATTCAGTCTGTCTGAAATGGAATTTTTCATTGCCAAAATCTCCTGCCAGGCAAAGACATAATTCAGAAGCAATGGTGGGTATGAAGAAGAAGTCTCCCTAACTGTGCATACGGAGGTAATAGAACCCATAAAATGACCCCAGGGGGATGCAATTTGTGCCTTCCCCCAGCCTTTGGATGTATTAGCCATTGTCAGTCCTGTAGTGTATTCATCTCAGAACTGCAGAACCCCTTTGTAACAAAGACAAATGTATATTGTATTTCTCCAACTAAAAAGAGATGAAGTTGGCAATTTATAACGTTGAATTGCAGCTTCAGCTGAGTTTGGTGGTTTGCGGAGCTTAATCCTCTTCATTTAAAGTTTTATTCAGTATGCCTGCTTCATTCTGAGCAAGTTTTTCAAATGACCCTCAGAAGATGGGGAATCTTTTTGAGCCTTTGACAGATTTGATCTCTTATCATTTTTGAACTAGGGCTTTGGAGATGTAATTATTTTAATGCTTTTTTAATCTGAAAATTAAACTTGTATTTATTTTATCAATAAAAGGACTAATGAGCTCCTCAGAGGGAAAGCTATACAATGAAATAACAAAATGTACAGTAAGAACACTGCCTTAGAGCTGGTTTGGGAGGAGCTGTCTTTGAGCCAACTCTAAGATCAAGATTGTTGCCATGTTCATTTTTGGAAGCCTCCTCCATTGATTTCTCATTTGTGTATTCATTAGACTGAAAGCCCACAAAGTGCAGTTGTTAATTACCGTCAATGGTCTGGTTTTGAATTCTTTTCGTTTTCAGACTAAGTTGATAATTCAGCTAAGTATCTGAACGGCTGAGGCTGGCTAATACCAGCCTGCTGCATTGCCTTTCATTTCTTCTCTTGAAGGCCTTCGTGAAGTGAAGCAAGGGCACATGCACAGATCATCCTCAGCTTTTCTTGGTGATGGGATGCCAGCTTCCCTGTTGATGTCTATCGTATTTTTGTTGTGGGACCTTTGGGCATAAAATAGTTGTTTTAGCAGAAATTAACAACCTTACATTTTACATCAAAATAGACTGAAAAGAGTTGATTCAGGCAGCAATTTAAAATAGTCTTTCCTGCCTGTGACTTAGGCAAGATTTCTCCTGTTCGGTATTCAGGGACAGGGCTGAGGCACATATGGCTTTATTACAAGGGTTCCTATTCTTCAAAAGATGTAGAGTGAGAAGAGGCCTCCCCCTACAAGAAGATGATGAAAGCTGATATATCGTTATTTTAGTGTCATGCCTTATATGTTTTTAATCACTGTTGAATGGCAGTAACAGCTTGTGCGGAGAGTTATCGTTTCCTCCCCCCCCCTTTTTTTTTTTTTTAGGAAAGGGAGACCCAAATGTGTAACAAAGCATTCCGTGACAGAAGCAGCAACATGAAGACAACCTGGTTTTCTCCGTGACACCCCAAGACAAGACTTCATGAAGAAGGACTGGGAGTGCACAAGACTGAACCCAGCGCTGCGCTCAGTCACAGCTGTGGGCACTCTTTAGGCACATCTCAAAGACAACTGACCGTTGATTTGCATCAAAGTAAAGACCTCAAAGGCTGCAGACTCACTCCAGGCTCCGTGGCTCCAGCACATCCATAAGTGGAGCTCTGGCTGCTGGAGATGCTCTATCTCCATGGTTCACGATGGCTGCAGCCACCTTCCAGGGCACTCTGCAAGGTGGCACGATACCCTCATTCCTTGATCATGCTCCAATGACAGACCTCACGATTTGACTGGAGGTCACTAGTCTTCCTTTTTCTTTCTTTTTTTTTTTTCCCTCCTCCCTCTAAATGCTCCAGGTACAACTTCCAGACTGTAACTGGGCTCTTGTCTTCCCCCTGCTGTGGTGGCTGCTTTGTGGGGGTGGAAAAAACAGTTTCTGAATACACAAAGCACTGAAGGATGCTCCTGGTTGAGACATATGATAAGCCTGTTGTTAGTATGTTCTGCCATGTAATTACCCATATTTGGTATTTTTTTAGATGACTAGTTGAAAGTTTCACAAAATTAAAATAAAATTGGCTTGCTAATGAAAATCAGAAAGATGCGAGAACTGTGACCTTGATAAAACTTTCCATTTTTAAATGTATCTAGTACAGCGTATTTATGCCTAGTTGCGGGGAGTGCCTAGGGAAGGGTGCTATGAAACTGCCAGGCATCATGAACCAGATAAACCAACATTTTCATATTTTTTGCTTATGTAGCTCACAACATCCAGAGATCATGAAACACCTCAAATTTCAAACTATTCTTGTTCCATACATTAGAAGAGAAAGAGGACGTCTCTAGGTCCTCTGGTAATGTGCTGAAAATCAGTGAAAGCATTTCTTTTGCATTATTTTATCATGCTTTAAATCTGCATCGTAATTTTTCCTCAAACAATATGATAATTTAGGTAGATTTCTGTACTGGCAGCCACAACACAGAAAGTATGGAAGAATTCATGATACTTCTTTTGCATAAGAGGTATCGTGCCTGAACATGTCAATGGTTATTTTTAATGTCTCAGCTCTGACACAGCACTTGTCAAAATATGACTCTGGCAGCACACTCAGCACCCACACTCCCCCCTGGGCTGTGGGTGCCTGTGGAGGTGGTGTAGGTGCCGATGGAGGTGTGGGTGCTGCAGAAGCCAGTTTCAGATGCACCCACAGGTCCTTGCAGTGCCAGCCCCAGTGCCGTAGCTCCAGGCACCGGCTGGAGAGGGCAGAGAAACAGAGTTTAGGACACTCTGTCAGAGTGGGTTACACTGGAGTCGGTGACGGCAGGTTACAAGAGCGCGCCTTTGGACTTACAGTATTGTCCCAGTTTGTTAATATATAATTACAAGAGTTTCAGACTTGTGGTGATGGGCATATTATAATCAGATTTTTTTATATTTTTCTTCTTCTGAATAGAAATGAAATCTCATAAAACATTGTATTTTGCTAGCCAGCTTATTCTTCCAGCATGGGTCATTACCAAATCACTGCATCGCTGTTGACATGCCTGAAATATTTTGCTTGCTTCAGTTGCATTTCTCTCAAGCCCTGACTGGCTGTGTATTCCAGATAACCAAAGATGCGCCTGGAGCTTTGCTTTAAGAGCAGAATTAAGTCATATTGTGTAGGCTGAGGTGTTCTAGCTTCTGCGTACTATTGCTCATGCCTTACAGTCCTTGGAGTCACCTTGCTGCCTTACTCTACAGATTATTTTAAGCGCTGCAGTGCTGTTTGCTACTAAGCGGAGGACAAGACTGAAGACTGCTTTAAGGAGGAGGTTATTTCAGCTTTGGAGTGGCAGCATCCAGAGCCCGTTCAGATTTTTCTTCTTGTCTCTTGTCCTCAAGTGTAGTTATGCAGAGAGGAACTGTTTACTTATGCATGGCTCCCAACTGTCATTTAAGCATTATTAACAGGAGGGTTACTACCTCCCAAATTTATAATTAGGGTCTTCCCTTCAGTCTATTAGCAGTGCTTTTGTGGACATATCCTTTAATTAGTTCTGACTTTCTGACTCCAGTGCAAAGTAGTTTTTAACTACTGTCTGCAATGTCCATGAGTGGTGAGTCAACTTATTAAAAATTAAAAATTAGTTTCGCCATTTAGAAGTTCACCAAATGAACCAAGCACTATTTCATCTTATTTGCATTATCACAGCATCTGAGAGTCCGAGTGGTGATGAGAGCTTTAGAAACAGAGAATAAAGACAGCCACCTCACTGGGGTCCTGGGTGAGGTTGTGCCACCATGGCCCTGTCAGAGGCTTGTCCTGAGCCAAGGAGGGGATGTGTAGTGGGAGGACATGCAAGAGAGGCACCACACACTTGGTAGGATGGGGATGCTAAGGAAGCTGTGTTTTGTTTACTACCCTGATGTGGGTACTGATCTGGACCCACCTGCCAGCAGCTCTGGGGGAAGGAGACCCCACAGATGCTCCCATTCCCGGTTATGATGCCCTGCAGAAGCATCCCATTTGTTCAGGAGCCCTGGGAAAAAACATGTCTTAGAGACTTCAGGTAGCAAAACTCTTAAGATAATGCCTCACGCTAAACTCAGGCTGTATTTGTCTGGGTCCATGTTCACCTTTTGGGAGCACACCCACACCCTTAGGACCTGGACATCCAGCCTCAGTCCAGTGCATGCTATGTTTCCTATCCTGGACTGGACTCGAGTGTAGGGTCACATTACATCAAATCCAAGCTAATGACTACCAGCCACCAAAAGCCATTCCTGCTATCCCCTCTACCTCATGCTAATGCCCTTGCACCCCTTCAGGGAGCTAAACTGGCAGAAAATTCCCCTTGTGCTGGCTGGGGACTGGGGCAGGGACACAGCTGAGCCTGGCCCAGGGCAAGAAGAGGAAGCTGAGGCCAGGGTGGACCACCATTGTCCCTTGCAGTGGCTGCTAACATTTCATTGACTGTAATGTTGAACAATGCGTGGACAACAGAGTGTCCAGAGGGACTGGAGGGGGAAGGATGCCCATCTGGAACCAAGAAGAGGATGACTCCTCTAACACATATGTGGAGGTTCACATCTAGATTTGCAGTCCTCAGATAAGGAAAATTTTGAGGCACAAAGCCATGGCTGGGCCCTTCGTTCATGCTGCTGTGACAGGCTGCACACTTGTTCAGGAATCTGCTCAAAGCTACTTGCAAGATCAAGGCTTTTCTTTGTAACCTGTTTGGACCAAAGATGGTCTCTTATAAAAAGTGCTTTTCATCCCTGTAGCCATTGCAGACAGAGAAAATTATTCCAGCCCACTGAAATGTTCATGTGAAAACTTTGTTGGCTCAGTCTTGGTGTTCACCTTTGTTCTCAGGCTTGATTTTCTAAGTGCATGCATAATTATTAATGTATTCACTAAGAGTATTTCCCACAGCGTCAAACAACTCGTATACAAGTATCAGAACAGAGGGTCAATCAAACCGATATACATAAAAGGTGCAAAAACATTCATGATGAACGGGTCAAGAGGAGTCTAATTACAGGTCGTATTTTGAAAGAAATTAGCTTCTCATTTTGGGGATATATTTCTAACTCAAAAAAGCCACAGTCCTTGTTAATTCTGTATTAACTAGAACTAAAGATAAGTTAAGGTTTCATACTTTAAAATATAAGGATTGTGCTGTGCATATAATTTAAAACATACTGGAGCACATCAAATCCTCTTTGAGAATGGCAAGTTATTCACAAATAGTGATATTTTTTTGTCAAAATTTCATCCAGGGCTAGATAGTCCACTGCAAGTAGAACAAAAAAGTATGGTCTGAATTCTTTTCTGGATCACAGCAATATTCCCCAAGTGTTTTTGCTTTCAACAAGTAGCATCTGAGTGGTAAAAATTATGCAGTACCAAATTATGAATTGCTGGGAAACAAAGTTTAATTCCAGGGCCTTTACTGTAATTTTGTCTGAATGTTTTTTTCTAGGATCAGGGCCAGTGAGGAAGGAGGACTTTCAGAGCTTGATTAATGGATTAGAAAGTGGAAGAGTTTAAATGCATTTGACATTGGAGAATGTTTTGAGGGAAAGATCCTGAAGCTGGGGCTGACTGAGTGTAAGGAAAAAAACACATACTGCAAGGGTAATTGAACAATGGAAGAAGTTGCCCTTGCAGGTTGTGCAGTCTTCATCCATGGAGGTTTCCAACACCCAACAGGGCAAAACAACCTGATCTGAAGGCAGTGCTGACCTTGCTCTGAGCAGGAGGTTGAACTAGACACCTCCTGAGGTCCTTTCCTGCCTGAGCGACTTGGTTCTTCAGAGTGAATGGGTCTACCCTAGCCTAAAGTAGAAGTGGCCCCATAGCACAACTCCCAGTCCTAAACACCTGCCAGTATCAGTTCTGAGTCTGCCAAGTCTGGTTGCCTTAGAACAACCCAGAGCTCAGGACAAGAGCAGAGGGTCTTCATCTGTGGTGGGTTGATCCTGGCTTGGATGGCAGGTGCCCACCAAAGCTACTCTGTCACTGCCCTCCTCAGGAGACTCCTCACACTTCTCCCCTGCTCCAGTGTGGGGTCCCTCCTACAGGAGACAGTCCTCCACAAACTTCTTCCCATGGGCTGCAGTCCTTCACCAACTGCTCCAGCATGGGTCCCTTCCATGGGTTGCAGTCCTTCAGGAACAGACTGCTCCAGCCTGGGTCCCCCATGGGGTCACAGTTCCTGCCAGAAAACCTGCCCCATTGTAGGCTCCTCTCTCCACAGGGTCACTTCCCCTCCTTCCCCAGAGCAGGATTCCCACAGGGTCACAGCCTCCTTTGGGCATCCACCTGCTCCAGCATGGGGTCCTCCAGGGGCTGTAGTTTTTTATCTGCTCTCCCGTTACCCTCCATAGCCGCAGGGGCACAGCTGCCTCACCACGGGCTGCAGGGGAATCTCTGCTCCGATGCCTGCAGCATCTCCTCCCCCTCCTTTGCTAACCTTGGTGTCTGCAGGGATGTTTCTCTCACGTATCTTCACTCCTCTCTTTGGCTGCAATTGCTGTCATGCAGCAACTTTCCCCTCTTCTTAACTATGTTATCCCAGAGGCACTACCACTGTCACTGGTGGGCTCAGCCTTGGCCAGCAATGGGTCCATCTTGTAGCCAGCTGCATTGGCTCCATCGGACATAGGGGAGGCTTCTAGCAGCTTCTCACAGAAGCCACCCCCCCACTACCAAAACCTTGCCACACAAACCTGATACAGTCTCACACCAAGCCAAGATCTGTGCATGGCAAGAGGAGCACAAGCTGCCTGTCTGCAGTCCCTACGTGCTCCATCGCTTCTGTCCCCCTAAATAAAATGGTCTAGAGGTGACCCTGTAACCAAAGGGGCTGCTCATGGAGGAGATAATTTCCCTCTCTCCCGTGGTGGGGAAGAGCCTCCAGGATTGATACAGAAGTGGAGGAGAGGGCTGACAGGGCTGTGCTGGTGTCTACATCTTCCTGGGAGCCACCTCCCTCAGATGGAGGATCCAGCCCTGGGGCTCGGGCCCTCTTGTCCTGGCTCCAGTTCTGCCCCTTTTGCCTTGATTAGCTTTCATGGTCCAGCACCTGCACTGCTGGGGTCCCCCCTAAGATTTATTGGCATGGAGGAGACCATGCAGCAGACACCAGCTGGGTATCACCCTTGGTGGCCAGGTCCTCAAGGCCCCATCTCCCTCACCCTAAAGGGGCAGGGTCTTCATGTGCTGGCATGTGAACACAACAACTGACCCATCACAGGGAGGTCATTCAGGGACCATTGCCTGCTCCCATCTTCTCAGCATCCTGAGGTCGCTGCCAGGGATGGAGCTGGCTGGGCTCTGGTCAGACCCTGTGCAGCTCTCCTGCTCCTTGACACCAGTGAAAAACCACCAGGCATGCCGGGCATTCAGACCCCGAGGCACCACGCTGCCTGGTCCATGAGAGGGATGACCACCAACATCCCAACGGACACCAGCACCGCTGCAGCCAGGACTTGGCTCAGCACACATCAAACAAGCCCCTGGGAGGAAGGGGAAAAACCCACCCACCAGCTCCCCTGCCACCCACCAGCCGCTCGGCTCAGCCCTGCTGCTGTTTATTCAAGCGCGGGTCACGGGGAGGGTTTTATTGCGTCTCAAAAGACAAAGCCTAATTTCATCGTGTCTCTAGCAGAACATCCCACCCGTTTTGCAAATCCTTCGGTGGTATTAGTCATTTATGACTATCAGACACGCTTTTCTAGGCCTCCCTTCACAACCGGTAAGTAGGAAAAAAAAAAAAATGCCATAACAGAAACAGTTTGTGTTTCTAAATCACAAACATCAGCATTGTGTTATGTTAACAGCTATCATCTTTATTTTTAGGATATTTAATCAATTTGGATGCTTTCAGATATATTTTAGTCAGGCCAGCTTGCTTTAACTTACCTCCCAATTCTGGTTGCCATGGCGTAACAATGATTTCTCTTTTAGCTAAAAATAAACCTCCAGCAACAAATCTATCAGCCACAAAAAAATGAAAAAAAAAACCAAACTTAAAAAACCAAAACACCATGAGAACAAAACACTTCCCTATGCACCAGTTCATGTTACCCCCCACTGCTGATGCTTGGGCATCACTTGTACGAGGCCCTAGACAGACGCTCCTCACTTCCCCTTTCCTATTTACACACTTTTATACTCTGGCTAATGAAAGGCAGCCAAATGCCTGAAACATTGCAAACATTTTTTAAATGGCACTAAAATCAAGTGCCATAAGACAGACCGCCTGTCCTCAGCCAGGCAGAACTGCCTGTCCTCAAAGCCTCCGTAGTTCCTGGGTTCTGCCTGGAGAATTTTTTTTTTTTTTTGGTATGAATCCAAGCATGGAAGAAAAACCTCCCTTCCTAAAGAGGCTGAGAAAGCTGGGATGCAGGGCACCCGTTCCCTGAGGAGGAGGGCAGCCCCAGCCCCAGGCATGCCCAGTGACGCGCTGCCTTGGCAGGGTGGCAGGGGATGGGGGAAGTCCTGTGGCAGCTGGGTACAAGGCACTTCTTCCCTCCTGGGGAAAAACTGCCTCCTTCGCTGCTGTATGTTTTGCTCAAAAATAAAGTGGTATGTCACATATTTAACAATAACATTGAATTAACTGAATTAATGGAAACCAAAAGAGGAACAGTCACCTACGAGCATCTTCACACGATTTGTAAGTGTTAATTTAGAGGTGCAGCAGGCTACAGCAGTGCTCAGTTCATGAAAAATAATATTGGTAAGGTTAAGGAAGATGTTTTCTTTCACTTTTGATTACAAAAAACTCTTTCCTTACAGTCTTACTACGAGCACTCTGCAACAGGAAGAGGACAAGTCTGGCCAGGTTTGTCCTGCCCTGCCCTGGTGCCGCTCAGCCCAGATGAGTTGGTAACCTCCCTGCAGAGCCCTAGAAAGAAATGCTTCAGCCACGCATGCCTGTGCAAGGGCGCGGAGGAGAGCAGCTTGCTCTGCTCCTTGCTACTTAAACAGCTCTCAGTCAGCCCCAGTGAACACAGGACGAAGCGGTGATGCTGACATTTCTCAAGTTCTATTAGAGGAATGAGACTGAAGCAAAGAAACGACTTCTCTCCATGTGTTTGTGGAAGATGACCAGGTCAATGTTTGCTGAGCCTCCACATTTGCCGCTTCTCATGCCCCTATTTTCAACAGCCAGTGAGGCTGATCCTTGCAAGGATCCTTGCCTGGTTTTGTAAACGCAGTCTCTAAATAAAGGAAGGAGGGACTTCTGCCCCCAAGGGCGACTGGGACTTCCTGGCTGCTGTCCACACAGCAAAGCTCCCTGGTCCTGCATCATGGCCAGACAGCTGCCATCAGCACCCTGCTGATAACTGTATACAAATATATATATAAAAAAATATACCTATAGTGTTGCTGTCCTCTTTTGTAGCTGCTTTAATAGCAGAAAGGTTAGTGGCTTTGCAAATGCTCGCTAGTGAACCTGCTTCCTCAGCCTCCGCGGTGACAGCCAGCAGGTTAATGCCGATGGTCCCATGGTTAAAGACAAGCAGGCTTGGGGCAAGGAAAGTCCTGTCCTCTGAGGCATGTGTGTCAAGGCTGGGAAGCTCAGCGGATGCTTGCAATGGGTGCCCAGTCCCCCTCAGACACAACCAGAAGTAATTGCCAGCCCTGTTAATCCAAGAGGTGTCCTGAGGCTCACTGCTGGTGTGAGATGCTAGCGCAGTGTCTCACCAGCTGAACTCATTGTTTTACCTGTTGCTAACACCAGCATTTTAATAATAATAAAAACCCCACCCCTACCTGTGAGAGAGCAAAGCATTGCCAGAACAGAGCTGGCCTCAGATCCCATCCCAAATGTGTACTTTGTGTCCCCACAAGCCAGGCCCTTTCTCTCCTACTGTTCTTCCTAAAACATGACTCTCAGGCTTGGAGCTTGTATTTGGCTGAGAACTAAGGTATTTAGGCAGACATCTAATTTCTGCAGCCTTTGGGCATTTGCTATTGCTGCTCCCACCCAACTCCTGGTCAAGAGAACAAGGCTGTGCTTTGTGGATGGGTGGATGGATGGATGGATCAATGTCTCAGGCGTTATCAGTTGTCACACCACAGCTGGGGCTGCATCACCATGTGTGACCTGGCAACTTGCAGGTCTGGAAAGGCTCTTGAGACACACTCACTTTGATGCAGGCTTTGATGCCTGCTCCTTGTCTNCTGCAGGTCTGGAAAAGCTCTCGAGACACACTCGCTGTTCCTTCCTTCCTTGGCCCTTGGGCTTTGATGCCTGCTCCTTGTCTGTTCATGCCATCTCCTGCGCTCAACCTGGCAGCAACCACTGTAAAGAAACCAACCTTATTACTGCTGCTGCTGGGCTTTTTGAACATTGCTTTTCCACAGTTATACTGCCCAGCCTCCTCGTTCTCATATCTCACCATCACAGATTCAGCAGAAGGAACGGAAGAGCACAGCAGATGCTTTCCGCATGAGTTATGCTGCTGGGCTCACGGTGGAGGGACCTATGAGCTGAGCGAGGACGATGGAGAAGACGGAGTGAACACAGATGGCTGGGGAGCCTTACTGCGTTTCTCGTGCCAGAGCCATGCCAATGCCACCACCCCTCGGAGGGACGGGCACCTCCATGCAACCTCCTCTGGGGTGTGGGAAGTGTGAGAAGACAGCGTGTCTGTCTGCAGGTCCCAGGAGGTGGCAGAGGGGCTGCGGGTCCACGGCTGCCTCCTCCCTGAGGGCCTGGCTCCTGTGGAGGGTGGGCACCAGCCCAACTGCAGGGAAATTTCTGGCAGGGCTGATTAATCTTGAAATTGCTTTTGGGAAAGACAATGAAAAAATGCAGATCCATTTTCTGCCCCTACTCAGCAAAGCTGTCTGTGCTGGGCTTATGGAAACACTCCTCTGCCGCTCCACTTGAATTTCTGTTTTCCTTTAGAGCTCACATTTTTTCCCTTTTGCTTCACAAGGTCAGTCTGCAGTTTAACCTGAGCTTTAAAATCCTCATTGCAGTAATGGTTTTCCCAGAGCATCTTGCCCATCTTTTATTTCACTTCTCCCTTTACTCATCATATCCATATTTTTTTCCAGAGTGTCATCTCCCATCCCCTACAGAAGCTTCTTCCCTCTTGAAATTATTTATACCTAGTCCATCATCTTGGAAACTAACTGTTTTCCAGATCTGCTTTTAGTAGGTGAGATAATTTCTCTTCACAGCTCCCCAAACCTGAGTTCTGGAGAACAAAAATCCTTCTGTTGATTATCAGCATTGTCATTATTTGGGCTTTATTTATATTGTTTCTTTCTACCTTTCCCCACAAAGAGAGGCTAAACCCACTCTGATCAACTATCCGGCGCTGTCATTAGTTTCTCTGAAGCCAGAGGGATTTTTCTACATTCACACAAGTGTGTGCGCTCGCGGGCTTGAGAACAGAAAAAAATGACAATATATGAAAACTTTTGATAACTTACAGGTATAGACTTGCATCCCACTAATATAATCTCTGCAGAGGGTGAAACAAATTGCCACTGGTCCGAAACAGGATCAGGCAAGCTACAATAGCCCTGTGCTGCCTCACTGCAAGCTGCTTGGCTTTTTTTGCTGTCATCTGACTGTGTAAACACAGCCCATTTATGGCCAAAAGAGCCCTCCAAGCTGTTTAACAAACACAAAGAGAATAAGGGGTTAAAACCCAATAAATATTTTAATGCAAATTTACCTAAAGAAACCCATCCTGGTTGCTTCTTCAGGAAATGTGTCAGCATGGAAAAAGAAGCCACACGCCAGTGCACGCTTGGTGCTGCCAGTGACAGACACATTACAAACGTATTACTTTAAGGTAAAAGAGACAGTAAATGTGTGCCAGAGTCTCGCATTGGCCTCCTTAAGGCTTAAAAGTCCCAGGATTTTAATGACCTCCTCCTCCCACGAGCCACTTGCTTAGTCACCAAATTATTTTCCTGCTCTGTGGCTACCACCTGGGAACGGAAGAGAAATGCCCAAACCTGGTGTGCCGCTCCCTACTTGGATGGGCAGTGCGTGCCGCTGCCCCTTCGCAAGGGAAGAGTCATTTCCAGATGATGGGCGAGTGTTTTAACATCACCGTCAAGGCTCAGAGCCCGACTCGCTCCTGGGCACAATAAACATCTGCACAGCTGTCCCTCTTGGCTCCTGGCCACGGGAATCACTGAACCGCGCCTGCAAGCCAGCTCATCGCATGCCACTGCTGCCAAATCGTTGCCTGAGGGAGGCACGGCTGCCTGGGAGGGAAAGATGAAGGGTTTTCCATAGGGGTGTCCCACCAGGATTGTGTGCTTGCAGGACAGCATTGCCCCCTTGGTCAGCGTGGGGCTGGTTGCGTGCCGGCTTGGAGAGGCTGGACATCACCCCAGGGCAGACAGATGCTGCCAGTCAGACACTAAACCTGTGTGAAATACCAAATTTTGAGCTATTTGCCAGTGGCCTGAAATACTGAGGTTTTTTTTTCTGGTTGCTCGTACTGTTCTTCTTCCTCTGATTTCATTCCAAGGCCTGTATTTCTGTTCAGTGCTATAAGGGAGATGTTTTCTTTAGTTTAGCACCATCCTTTGTCAAATCATATCCAGAATAGGTATCTAATGAGGTCAGGCAAAATACAAGTGTATTCATGTGCTTGGAAGTCTATGACTCACCCTGACCTGTCGGGATACTTGCTAAGGACGTGACTGTGCTTAAAACTACAGGTACCATGCACTGTAAATATCTATAGGCAAATATAAGTAAGAATATGCATATGTGTGTGTGTGTGTATACATACATACACACACATAAAAAGTGTGTTCATCTGTATTTACATAAAACAAATATATCTGAAACTAAAACAAATATATATGAGGTTGGAGTTTGCTAGCACCACAGTCAAACGGATTGTAACTCAGCTCCAAAGTACACAGTCTGCTGGCATTGTGGATGGTTTGGCTATCAAGTAGGTGTTTTTATGGATGCACATAGCAGCCAAATTAAGAAAGTTGCTGCTTTCCCTGTGTAAATGTATCAGTAAAAAATAGGGGGTGCTCTAGTGACCTTGCACAGCAGACCTGGTACCCAGGGCACCTGCCTCAGCCATGGTCAGTCTTCTGCACTGGAAAATGTTGTTTCTGAAGGACTGATGAGCTCCTGGGAGACCTTGGCTCTGCCCATTTGCCTCCCTTGGTGCCACAGAGGTGGCAGAAGGGACGGAGACAGCCCTCTCCAGCAAATCCCAGGTTTGTGGTTGCCATTGGTGTGGTGGGAAGGCAGCACGGGAGACCTCCACCAATTCAAAAATCTCAGAGAGAGCACCCAGCAGGTTAAGGAGAGCTCTTGGCTGTGGCTTGCTATGGCTTAAAAAACCCAAGAAAATATGATGCCCCTAGGTCCTATTATCAGGCAGTGGTGGCCAGCACAGGTCCCCCAGAACCAGTGCTGGGGGCTGGTTTTCACCTTTTTCCACCTCATATAGTGCAGGAATCTCCTGTAGGGCAGAGCAGCCCCCCTTTACCCAACCTGCTCACAGGGGATAGAAGTCTCCAAACTCCTTTGGGGGGAGTCCATATTTCCAGCTTGTGACAGATCCCAAGATTTTTGACATTGTTTTAATTCCAAACTGAAGTGAGTTTGAAGTTTCCCAATGGTCCACATTCCTGGTGGAAAAATAATCTCTTCATGGTCATAAAAATTTGATTTTAATTTAGAGCTGAGATCTTTTTCATTGGAAAAAGATTTTGGAACATTCATTTAGAAAATACATATCAGAAAATGTCTGTTTCTCTACACATCCACCTATTCAAAGAAAATATGTTAGGAGGTAATATCTCAAGATGCTCAAAATATTTAGGGTTTTTCTTTTCTTCCCCCATTTAAAAAAATTCAAATAAAAATCAGTATATTCTAACACAATATTCTGGATTTTTCAGAACACTTTCAGGCAGAAAATGCCCAACGGTAATGACTGTCACTTGGTTTCAGTTCCTGCAAGTAAATGCTGGCCTTGCCGCTCTCTGGGATGCTGGGGCTGGTGGGCATGGAGCTGGAAGACAGCTTTTGCAGGTCAAAAGCTAATAGAAATGTCCTTATAACACAGGCACCTTGACAAGCGGCACCTCGGCTTCGACAAGCAGCTCTGGCAAGTGCAGGCATCCTGAGGAACTTGAGCTTGGGCGTAACAAGGGCTCTGGTACTAAAGTAGCAAAAGCACAAGCAGCCTTGAAGAAGGAGGGCAGTGAGAGCAAGAAATGCTGTGTCTGGAGCAAGGCAAAAAGTGAGGGGATACAGAAAAGCAATTCCTCCAGTAGCCTCCTTCCAGCTTTATTCTGAGATGCGAGGAACCATTGTGTGTGTTTAGGGAGATGGAGATGCCTGCGTGGGGTTGTTTTTTTTTTTATTCTGAGATCATGGGTCAGTCCAGAAAAAAACGTCTTTGGGGAAACAGCCATAACAATAGTTTCTAGTTTTTTTTCTACTTCTTTTTCCTTGATCTTACTCTAACTTGTCTCTATTAGTAGAATTAATGCAAGACTAAACCCTTAATTCTCTACATACCCACAGGCTACAGTACTGCTGTCCATGGGGGAATTATGGCAGGGCTAGGATGGAGCTACAGAGCTCAGAAATAACAGACTAACGCAGCAGCAGAAGATCACAGTTCACTTTGCCCTGCACTTTGTTGAACCACAGCCAAAGTATTTCAGAAGTAACATGCAATGACACGTGGGACAGTCGGGAGCATCAGCGCCATGGAAGCACTGTGATGCATCGATAGTCTCTCTACATCTACGCCAGGCTGTAAATATCATTTTCAGCCAAGGCTTTCTTGTGAAGTGTTATAAGACTTCTGTTATAGTGTTAAGTGTTATAATCTTCTGTTCAGACTGGGACTGTCTTGGGCAATGACAAAAAAAATCCTTAAAAATGCCTCAAAAAAAACTCCGAGCAGCACCAGTGGGATGTGAGAGCTGGGGGGTCTGGGCAGCAGGTGCCTCACAGGGACAGTGCAGGTTGATGGTATTTCACCTCCTCTCCTTCTACTGTCACTCCTTACACTGGAAAGAAAGAAAAAGTTGCTAAAATTTATGCTAGGCTTGCATAAAAAAAAAAATCTATAGATTTTTCATGCTGGCGAACACCAGGAATGGGCATATCAACAAAGCTGTTCAAAGTTGAGTTACTGAGCACCAGAAATAAA
This sequence comes from Syrrhaptes paradoxus, assembly GCA_013400615.1. Taxonomy (NCBI): domain Eukaryota; kingdom Metazoa; phylum Chordata; class Aves; order Pterocliformes; family Pteroclidae; genus Syrrhaptes; species Syrrhaptes paradoxus. Next base: position 110,555 of record VZTO01015609.1, read on the forward strand.
GAAAGGTCCCTGACTGCAGAGCAGGGCTCAGCCCTTCCTCCATGAGCTTGAGACTCTACAGTTGCCTTTTCACTACAAATGCAGGTCTAGGTTTCAAATACCTTTGCTCTTCAAAAAAAGACAAATTACCTTTGAGATGGGTGTTTTTACAAATTTTGAAGCAGTGCCTTTGTGTTTACCTGTTAGCTTGAAATACCTACAGGCTTTCTGACAAAATTGCTTCATATTTTTTGGATGCTGTTTTCTCCAAGCCTAGATTTACTGGAGTAAGGGTGCTGCTCATTTGCATGAGGTGACATACTTGGACTACAGCAAAGGTGGTCAAAGTGGCCTCTCTCATGCCCCTCAGTTACTAGTCTCCAGTTATGTCGGGATGACTCCCTGGAGCAAAGTGTGTGCCACCACCACACTCCTGCCTTGCCGCCAAGGCTTAGGAGTCCAGGGACAGGCAACAAGTTTGCTCCCACATTTACAATAAGTAATTTGTAGTTATCCTGCAAGTCTACGGACACTGAGCCAGTAAAGTGCCTTCTGTCCAACCTTTGGTTGGCCTATGCCACATTTTAGCCTCAGTTTCTGCCATGTCTTCAATTATTCATTCACTCAGAATTTGTTGCACAGGGTTGTAAATCAATAAGGTTGGATTGATGAGTATGTAAAGCTTGGATCACTCCCTCCCTCCCATTTCTCACACTAGCTGGATTCCTGTGTTACAGTACCTATCTCTGATCCAATAGATCAGAAATCCTCACTATCAGACTGTCAATTTCATGGGCCAGTTCCTTCAGCACTGAGGATGGAGATTATCTGGTCTTTCTAGCTGGAATATATTAAACTCTGGGTTTAGCTTCAATCTGTAGCAGGGTAATTTCCATTTCTCTGAACATTTCTGTTAGTCGTCCAGGCTCTGACCCTGCAGTCTAGATAATTATTCTTATTGAATTGCAGAGGCAAGCTAGTCTCTTATTTTTTGAGACCTAAATAAATTGTTACTCCTTTTAACCTGAGCAGGAAGCTGAATGTCAGGATCTCACAGATAATTTCATATAGGAGAGTAACTTAACAGGAGGAATCAAGTGACTCTGATGCAGTTTTGTTTGCTTGCTTGCAGGGGAGTGCAAAGTCTAGAATGAAAGGCTCTGATGGATTCACCAGTCCCAGATGGACGGTGCTGGAGCTGCCAACAGCCAGGGCTTTCCACAGAGCTGGGGGTTGCTGCCACCATGGCCACCCCACCCCACCAGCAGCCAGCTGCAATGCTTCTGGTCCCAGGCACTCAAGCTTCCACACAACATTTTGTTTGTCTTTGAGGAAATTTGCTTATTAGCATCGTCTTTCAAGCCCCTTAATTGAAAGGTTAAGCTGCTGGTTTCAACATGGGTTAAGCAATCCAATAACCTTAACTTTTGTCTGATCCCTCCCTTGCTGCAAGAGCAGACCACTTCTTGCTCCGGCAGTACACAGCATTCCCACATTGTTAAACACTTCTAGGAGGATGCAACGGCTACAGAGGGCTCTGTTATTTACTTTTGTTTCTTTGCAAGATCTACCCAGACCTGGCTGGGGCAACTTTTCACATTATCCATAGAGAGTTTGATCTCAAATGTGTGGTTTCTTTCTTTTCCGTTTCCTTTTTTCATTCTTGGTCTCCACTCACAAGATCCTTTGAGACAGTTATATGACTTATTAAGCTTGGAGGCTTTTTTTGGCCCTTTCCCTCCCTGCCTGTGGTACCATATCCTGGTGGCCTTTGGTGGGTCAGTCAGGATGAAGCACAGAAGGACAGCAGTGGTGGCGGTGATGCTTTCCCCAGCCACCACCTGCCCTGCCTCAACCTCTCCTGCCTGCCACAGCTGAGCCAACCTTACAAGCCTCTCATTTTCTGCTGAGCACCCCTCTCCACTGTGCTGTCTCCCTGGTCCAGCACCACGATGTGACTGTACAAACCTGTGTGTCAATATGATGGGAGAGGTGCCACATGGCAGAAGCAAGGAGTAAGAGACATGGTAGGATACAACAGCCATGATAGTAGAAAGTCAAAGCCACCTTTCCACATTTGAGCAGTCTGACTTCCGATCCAGTTCACCTCATTGACTTGTTTCCTGAATACCTGAAAATATTCTATTTTGAAATAAGCTATCTTGTTATAGTTCATTTTTGTTATCTTTTCATTAACTTAAACCAAATCTGCTCATGTCCACTTGGTCCAAGGTCATCTTCTACAATGAATTTTTCTATAATCAGCCATATGGCTAACCAAATAGGTTGAGGCAGTGCACACTTTATCGGCTCAATGACAAGTGAGCTGCTGCATCCAAGAATACCTGGTGCTGATGACTATTAGTAGGACTATTTTTCCAGTTAGTAACTGTAAACATTAAGCTTTTGCAATTATGTGATTCCCAAGAGCACCTATTTCTGATGATACTGCAAAGCTTTCTCCCACTTCTAAATCCAGTACTAGGGGTGTGCAGCAGAGCACACTGAGCTCCTTCCACAATCCCTAGTTCCTTAATCATCTCTTGCAAAATTAGCAGATAATACCAGACTCCTCTTTTCACTTTGATTTCTCTGGTTCCTTAACAGCTCAAAGATTGGTCACTAGTTCATTCTATCTGTTTGTCTATCCATCTGTTATCTTCTCTATCTACATGTCGTGGTTGTTGCTGTTTCTCCACTGTCTGTGCAATATCCACGTGTTCTTCCCTCCGTTCACTTGCTGACCAGCTCCCTCATGAGTGTGCAAACATCGCAGTTGTGTCTTCCTGATCTGGTCCACACTCCTACCTATAGCAGGCTCAGTCCTTCACCCTTTGTGGTTACAGCTACACAAAAACTTTTTTCAGACACAGGATTTTCCCTGTCCTTCATTTTTTTCATTCCTTTGTCATTTGTCCATTATTATCTCTGCTTTTAAATTACTTTTCTCTGGCTCTGTAGTAAAATCAAGCACATGGCTTCCCTAAGTCTCACGTAACCTCCTCCTCTGATGTTTTTTTGAAAACTCTTCTGTTTCTAGGCTTGCCAGCATTTATCCCACCATACTGGTAGCTTAGGTTTGCAGGTGAAACCCCTTTGCCAAGAAGAGTCTTGTTCCTGGAGATGTCCACTACTGCAGCAAGAATGTGATGGCCCTGCTGCCATGAGGGATGACACATGAGTTTTCTTTGTCCTGGATCCCTAAGGAAGTGCAATTATTCCTTTTCAACATTATTATCAATAACTTATAAGAATTTGCTGATTATTTATTGTGAGCTAATCAAACGGAAAAGTAGAATAACTGCATTACTTCACTCTCATTTTATCGGAGTTTACTTCTTCAGCAGTTAGTGTATTATCCACTGCTGTAGGTGCCTGTGGCTTTTCTGGTTTAAGGCTATTGAGGCAGATGTGGATGTATAGGACACAGCACCTTAGCTCATCTGCCCTGGCCCCTGGCTGTGGCTACGTGTTGAGACAGCAGTGCCATTGACTCTCGTTGGGATCGCATGGACAGTTGCATCTCTTGGGTTGGCGAGAAATAATCCTGGTAGGAAAGAAGTGATCCAAGGAGAGCAGGAGCAAGCCCAATTGGTGTGATGACATGAAAAAAAGCCTTCAGGACAAAGGGCTTTTGCAGACATAGATTGAGCTGTTTGACTAGTCACAGACCCTGGTAGCTGACTGTTCCCCCCACTTGCTGGAGTTGTCACCATGACAGTGTGACCCCATCACGAGGCATGTGAACACTTGCCAAATCACTGTGGCACCCCTTCATTACGCTGCACTGAAATAGAGTGCAGCTGTGCTCACACAATCCTTTATGAGGCTGTGTGATGGCCCATGAAGGGGCAATCACAAACATCTGGGTTGGGACTCACCCTCAAAAATGTTCACCTAAATATTCACACCTAAATATAGGTGACCAAAGACGAACCAGGTATTACTCCCTATTGCAGCTAATGGAGCCTGAAGAATGATTCAGATGACCAGATTTAGGTGTCTACTGAAAGGTGAGAGGAATAAATTTAGGAGTACACCTGGAGCTGAATCCCACCTTTGATGACTGATAAAACTTTCATCATCTCCAAGGGTTTTCTAAATGCCTATACCAGTAAACCCAGGCACTTTATAAACATGTGGAGGCTTTTATGCTAGGTCAATCACAGACCCAGCCATAGCTAACGGTTACCCCCCAACACACACTTTCCCCACCCTTCCTTAGGCAGGAGCAGCTACCACTGCTCAGCCCCACTCCTCACTCCATGCCTCGTGCTAGAGCTGCAGGGAGACAGCAGCAGATCCTCTTGTGCCCCACATGTTGTGTCACATCTGGGGCAGGTCAGTGCCATGGTCGGGTGGCAGACACAGTGGCCGGGAAATATTCACTATTTCCATTCCTTCACTCATGACATCCTGTAAATACAGAGAGCATGTGTTGGGGTGGGGATGGCATCTGTATAAATGTGTGGTCCTGTCCTTCCCTCTGTTTGCCAGAGGGGAAACTTCTCCTTTTGTTCGGCTAAGCCACAAGGGAGGTGCATTTTCCTTGCCCTTAATGCCATTTCTGATTCCTGTTTCAAAATCAGCTTTCCAAAACCCACGAGGAAAAACATTTCCCTACCTTTTGAGCACAGGCAGGTTTTGCTTGTTGGGGTAAAGGCTTGCAGTGCCCGTCTCTCTGCACTGCAGCACCAGTAAATATGTCTCACAGGAACTTTTANGACTAGTCAGGCATCTATTTGTTGGGAGATAGGAACACAGAGACTTTTATTTCCACAACTTAACCCGTTTAACATTGTTTGTCTACTAAAAAAACCCATTTAAATGCTGTTCTTTCTACTTCTGCTGCTGTTGCACAGAAAAAAGTTCATCAAGAGAGAAGACTCTCTGCTTGTGCCAGAGCTTACTGAATACAACTGGGCTTGGGGTTTGAGTTCAAATTTTTTCATTGCAAAGAGGCCCAAACCAGTCACAGGCTCCTCATTTCCACCACTGAGCCAGCAGATGATGCCTTCTGGGTAACGCTGGTTGGGAGCATGGGGCTTCCTATGATGGGTGCAAATCTTTCATCTCTGGACCACCTGGCAGTGACGCAGCAGCAGAACTGGGGACGGATGGCAGCAGGTTGGTGTCTTTGGGCATGTTGTCCCAAGGCCACCTGGGGACATGGATAACCAGGAGTGGCCTGCGCACCAGCCAGCTGGTGTGGCTGCACCAGGTGCTGACCAGGGCCACATGCCCTGTGTCCCCACAGGAGACACCCATCCCAAGGGGAAGTACGTGACTGGTGCGTTACCATTTTCGTGTGTACGTTAAGCAGCACTGATTGTAAATTAACAATCTTTTAGCCTGCATTAGAGTATTGTCATCGAATAACTGTGCACAGCGTGAAAATTGCCATTGATGGCAGGGCAATTTAAGGATGAAAATAAGTCTCCTTCGAAGCAGGATATGCACAGCTGATGGCTTTCCTAGCGATAACCGTTCCCAGCAAATGGGAGTCAAAAAGCTTTCAGCAGGAAAGAGGAAGACCCGTGTCTCTGTGCAGAGCACCTTGGGCAAAGGGGTTTGGGTGCAATACATCCCTCAGAGTTCCCATGGTGCTTATGCAAGGCAAAAAAAAGGGGGTGGAGGGCAGAGGCAAGGGAGAAAAGAAACAGCTGCCTCGCATACGAAAAGATTTGCCAAGATCCCTTGGTTAGATTTAATAGCTGGGTGCTGCAAGCCCAGGGGAACAATGTAATTTATGTCATTGCTGTTAAAAGGCTGGTTTGATGGCAAGGGCTTCATTTGAGTTGCCTAAAACGTTTAACAAAAAGGAAAGTGAAAACAAACATGCACATTGTAATAAAAATGATGAGGATTTTGGGGAGACTGCCAGGCACATTTTTCCAGTGGTACAAAGTTCTCTCCTGAAAAGCGACTCATTTTGTCTGTTTTAACTCTGGGACATGAAGCTGGAGTTAGAGGTGGAAGGAAATAATTAGATTTTGCTTTAACTACACAAGTTGCTGGAGCTGTAGTTAAGTCACTCTTGTGCTGTGAATAGCAGAAGCGACGGTGTGCTTTTTTCATTCAGAATTAATTCCCTTTCTTGAAAAATGACTTCTTAAGCATCTTTTTAAAGTATTTTGTGGATGGGAATGGAAGGAGACAGAATAAGTCCAAAGGGAGGAGGTCAGGGTGTTTGTGCTAAGCTCAGCTTAGCATTGAATACAACAATGCCATCCTCACAGGAGCAAAAGCAGCGTGTGTGGCTGAACTGCTGTTTCACCTGCCTGTGTGCACGGTGCTATTTTTAATGCATCATCTCATCCAGCATGGAGTGGAACGTGGCAGGAACTCGAGTTAAAAAATGCAATCAGCAAAGCTGCTGCTTCACGATGGCACTGCCACGCTGCCTCCTCTAAATGCTGGCACGTATGAGGCCATACAGGGCTGGGTACCACCCGTCCTCTCCTCGGCTCTCGGCTGCTGTACACTGCGAGGGGAAGCACAGCTCACAGGCAGTACATCTGTGGGTTGTTTCGGTGATGTGTTGAAGTTGGATCAGGGTGCCTTCCATGATCACCTGCTCATCCTTTTCCAACAAAATACACTGAAGGACTCAGCCTTGGAGTGAAAATTGAGGCAGCATCAGCTTCTGATTTACCACGTGGGCTGAAGCACTTTTCTGGGGCGTTTTTGCCCTGAGGAGCCGGCTGGTGTTATCTGCCATCCCAGCCAGCATCCTCCTGCAGCATCGCTTAGGGTGGTGGTGCTTAAATTACTGACATCAGGAATTCACTGGAAATGCCCCTGTCCTGCAAAAAGGGTTGTACCCGCCTGCATTTGCCCACCATTTGGCACCAGTGGGACCACTGGGAATAGGCTGCCAAGCCCTTTCCCTGCAGAGACGTGCTCCTTACACTGCTCCCCACTCCTACTGTCCAAGCCCTCTTTCCTTGCACAGCCACGGACAACCACCCAGGGGAACACTTGAGATGATGGTCAGTCCACCTCCATGCAGCAAGGCTGATCTTCGCTTGCTGCTAATCGCAGCCAACTGGGTAGCAATGATTTTCCACCAGAACTGCTACCAAACTGCTCAGATTATTTGCTCCACTGCTTTGAGGGAACAGCTGGTAAAGTAAATAGTAACTATCTAGAGAAATTATTTTTATTTGCCTGTAAGCACAGCATCGTAACGAGAGGCTCAAATGAGCCTCTTTTTTTGGCATGCAAGGTCAGCGCTGCCTTTTGCATGTGGCATACGTTCGAATAAGTCCCAGTCAGGCACAGCTTCTCTTTACCAAGAAGCTGCGTTAAAAACTTACATACATTTTGCTGCTCTTGTCAGACGTCAGCTTACAGAACAGTCTGGCAGTGAGCCTTCCAGTTTCATGTGTACAAATACTCTCATAGTTTTAGATGAGTTTAAAGAATATGTTATTTTACTTTTTCTTGCTCTAAGTCTTGTTCCTACACACAGGAGATGGCCACCGATTTCCCATAAGCCTTAACAGTACAAGACGAGGGATATGCACCTCAGAAAACCCTATCTATCTGATTTTCATGATGCTGCACATCCCATTCCCTCTCCCTTCCCCCCTTACGCAGCTTCTCATAGCGAAAAACATACCTTTTATTGAGCCAGACACATGGACTCTGAAGATCTCTGTAATTTAAGGGTTTGCCATCAGTTTTCTGTGCCTATTTTTAAACGAGTGTGTGCTTTGCTGTCCCATCCTCTGACTTTGACACCCAGCGAAACAGGGCAGCAGGAGAGAGGTGCTGCAGGCAGGGCACGCAGGCAGCAACGCAGCTGCTGGGGCATAAGCATTCGGGCTCTTTGCGATGCGCTGATCCACAAGACCTCCGCAGCGGTGGGACATTCGTGTCAGGGGTCCCCAGGAAACCTCTGGCCTCTGTCTCAGCTGCTGCTGCCGCAGGTCCCCACCCGAGCATCGCCAAGGGCACTGCCCGGCTGCAAGGGCTGTGGGAGGATGGGCATGGTGCACGCAGCCAGCACTGCACCAACCTGCTCGCAAGAAACTTCTCTTTTAGTCAGCAGACCTGTGGTCTGTCCTCTGGCTAGCTTCTCTGTGGAGGTGTCCAACACGGACATGGCTTCAGTGCTGGAGCCAGCTCGGAGCAGGCACTGCACGGAGATCTGACTCAGACGTGCAGGTTGCCAGATAACCACCAGCTGGCAGAGTATTTCAATCATTAATAAGCACAGGATTAAATACAAAGCACCAGCCGCGTTTCCAGAATGAGACAGGGCGCTCACCCTTACTGCCTCTGGAAACAAGTTGTTTTCCCTTCAAGGATCCAGATCCAGCATGTACAGTGCTCCTGGAAGGACCTTCACTCTCCTTCTGGTTCTGTTCATCACATTCGTATCATATTGGCCCTGTCACTGTCACTGGGTTAGGATGTCACCAGAAAGGGTCAGGTGCTATTCCTGGCATCAGGATTTGAAGTACATTTGACTGACTTCACTGAACCAGCCTACCCAGGGCAGAGCACTTGATGCACTTTGTCTTTTCCCCTGTTTCCAGCAGCAGCTACTGAAATTTCAATATATTGGTTTGGGCCAGTCTGGAGTACTATGACTGTTGTGTGCTTCTATTCCTTCCCATCCCTACCCATTTAAATGTTATATCCACTTCAGCACTATCAGTTTCTTCACTGTGTTTATCATGTGCAACAAACTCCACTGCCTTGTATTTATTCTGTCTTCAGACGTTTTCCCTTTTGGTATTGCCACGAGAAGGCACATAGACTCTGCTGGATCTGCACTGGCTGTACAATTCACCAGCTGCCACATCTTCACCTCTTAGTCTGTTGTGTTAGTCTCATCCGTAACTTGAACAATTCTCGTTTTTTTCACTGCTGACTGCAGAAGTTTTGTGTATTGCTGCTCCTTCTCATTCTTGTCTCTGGCTTGTTTTGCTGTTTCTGCTGTATGCTGTGAAATGGCATCCTAATAATGCTCTACTCTATTTCAAATGGGGGTACCATAGATTTACAAAGAAGCTCAATAACTTGTCAATTTTCAGATTTGCTGTCTTTTTTGAGGCCAAGTTGTTGAACACAATAAAATGCAATGTATCAAAGTGACTTGAATTAGTCTGGGACGTATGGTCCATATACGATGGAAACTTTCAAATCACCCCTTTCTACGTGCATCTCAAAAAGGATTTCCCCCCACTGTTGTGCTATGTATCTAGTTTTCCCTGTTAGCACCAGAGCCCCCCAGTCTTTCCTGGTATTTATGAAACTAGCTGTATATTGTGCTGCCAGCCAGGTCTGCCCCCGCACTGCTGTTCCAGGTCATTAACAGCTCTATTAATCACTGTTGCCGGTTTGGAAGGAGAGCATACCCGATTCCTCACCTCTCGCTGCATTAAAATGAATCAGTTTTCCCTCCTCCTTTGTCTCCTGCTTGCTTCAGTTGACAATCTGAAACATCTTTTGCTGCTCTTGCCATTTTGGTGCCTTGAATACCTTTAACGCAGCGAGTATGAATGACAGGTTTGACAGTGCCGGTGAGATCTTCTGCTGGGTGGGTTTTGCTGACGACGTCCCAGAGTTGTCAGCACTGAAGAGGGCCCAGGCAGGGCCCAGCACCCGGCTCCAAGCAGGGCAGGGAGCGGTAGGAAGACAAACTCCTTGGAATGTTTCCGCAGTGTAAGTAGGATGGCATTTCGTTGAAGATCTTGAGGGTGTTCCTCATTCAGCACTAGCAGTGCTATTCCCTGTGCTTACAGCTGGGCAAACAGTCCGACAGCCAGCCGTGAAGTCTTGGCCATCACTTCACTTATGGTCATGAACGTCCAGGGTAGGTCCAGGCGGGAGATGCTCTGTACTTCCCGCCCTGGAAGAGGCTCGCAGAGAGGAGAGCAGCCTGAAAAGGCACAGCAGCACATTTGCTACCCAGAAAGACAGGAGGGTTCACAAAGCGGTGGGTTTCAACCGCCCACAGAACAGGCACTGAAAGTCAATTTCAAATTCATGTCAAGCGCTGGCAGAAGGAAGTTGCTTCTAAAAGCTGTGCTCAATCAGGCGATAGATACAACCCGCGACCTTGCATCCCATCAACACCACCTTGGTGCCGCGAATCTCAATTAGCGCCGGCAATGCTCACAGCAAACATTAAGCAAGCATCTCCCTGGCTGGAGCGACTCATTCAAAAGCTGTTGGGCGGGGAACGGAGAGAGCACGTTGTCACTAAAATTTATCACCCGTCGCAACGGGAGAGAGTGACAGAGTCTTCGATGAAAGCTGCTTTTAGCTTGAAAATACGAGGAGAAAAGGAACATGATGAACGACAAAGCCCAGCTCCTGTCACCCCCTGAGGGATGCCTCTGCTGATCTGTTTGAAGGAGGTCAGACGGGGAGGCCATGCTTTGCTGCTTCTACTTTCTAATAATTATTGCCTGTGCGAAAGGTGGTGAGCGCAGGTTCTGCATCCAGCCTCAGAGGAGCTTGTACCCACTCCCTTGCCTGAAAAGTAAAGGTCTTTCTTCACTGAAGAAAGCAAGGACGCACCAGCATACCCTGCAAAATTATCGTTATCTTCTAAGTCCGGGGCAAGATCATTCCTTGGAAGGGTTGGTCATGTCTCACCAGGCTTGGCTTGACAATGTCCAAACTCTCTGATGGCCTCATCCAGGAGGACACTTCTGCAAGTGCTTTCTTCCTCCTTGCCCAACTCAAAGGCAAGTAGGTCTCAAATGAGATTAAATTACTTTTTTTCTTTTTTCGTCCCTTGGAGGCCACTTCTGGCAAACTGCTTTTACTAGGACATGTCAGCTGGCCTCAGCCTGAAAATTTTTTTTGTATTTTAAGTTGTTTTTAGCAGCTCTAAGAAAGTGTTTCCCTATGGGTATGAACCAGTGGAAACTGCCTGTTTGAATCACCTCACGAGGACCCTTCAGAGCCGCTCTCAGACATGGGCAATTTTGATGATAAGAACAGGCATTTCAGCTATCACTTTTGCTTTCCTCTTTAGGAAAGAAACAGCATTTAGAGGGGTTTTTTTGGTGGATTTTGCTGGATTGCCATCATTTCTGTGGGGGAAGTTCACACGCTGACTTCTCTTCTGTACCCATTTTCTTATTGCTCCCTCTCCAGCTGCAAATGTATATATCAGTAAAAGCAGTTACTATTACTACAAACTTTTCTACGTTTCTCTCCTGGGTTTTGCATGACAGCTGAAGCCTGGCTGTGGAATCACTCTTTCCTCAGTCCGTTCAGGGCATCCCATGTGCTCATCAGCTGGACCCAGCATCCCTGGGTAAGGGATGGCTGGGGGACTCACACTGCCAAACACACTAGCAAGCTTACTTTTAAGTATGTAGCCTCCAAGATCAGGTTCACAAAGCATTGCTCCATTCTTCCCTTCTCCCCCACCACTTAAGGTTTAGGGAAAGCACTCAGCACCTTGAACCAAGATATGTGCAAGAGATGAGTTCCCTCCATGCCTCCTCCTTTCCCATCTACCAAGCCAGAACATGAAGACTCCCAGGAAAAAAAAAAGCATCTTACATTACATGTGTGAGCAGGAAGGTGCTGTTACACACAACTTCACAGTTTGTAACAGCCCTTTAAAAAGAATCCTAGCCAGTTTACTAAGCCTGACCTCCTGTTTCCCCAGCATCGCGAAGGCCGGCTCTATTCAGGCTGTCCCTTTCCAGAAGGTTCCCCATTCAAGCACTTGAAATGCTTTTTGTCTCTTTTGCCATGTATAGCACTAAAAGGACTGGAGTAGAGTTTATGTTTAACAGGACCATTTTTATAAGTACAAGACTTACAGAGTTCTTACTAAATTGGGATTTTTCAAACAAGGGAAGAAGAAAGACTGAAGCTCTGAGTTTTTATAACAAATAAAAACATTACAAACTTTCTTTCTTCTGTTGCCTTACAATCTGCATATGTTGATACACTCAGAAGCAGAGTAGTTCTGAAACCAATGGTTTTTCAGATTCCTTTAGTTTCAGAGTTTAGTTTTTATTGTCACTACAGGAGGTAATTTTGCCGAGAGACATGAGTTTGGGGATCCGTTGTGCCATGGAGCGCTCCTTTGGGCAAATAACTGTCTGTACAACTTCTGTTCTGTAAGCATGAAAGGAGGATGCAACACATCTATTTTGCTCACGAGTTTAAAGACCATTGCCTGAGAGCATGATACAAACATAGACTATAAACTCAACAGACACCAAAAAATAATGATTTTTTTTTAAACAAATATCACTGCAGGTAATTGTTAGCCCATTAAAATCAAAGGCTGATGATAAAGGTTAGATGTGTGTCTGTATGAATTACCTGTAAAGGGTCTGTTAAGTATCAGTAGAGAAAAGGATTTCTTATTCCCAGACTCGACCATGACACTTGTGCAAAGGTCTCCCTGCTGCAGTAGAAAAAAGAAGGGAAGGACAACTCATTGGAGATCTTGTGCCCGTGGGGTCCCAAGTTTAACTCACCTTCAAGGCACTCAGGTGATGCAAAAGCAAGTGCTCACCTTTCCCAAAGTCTTTTTACAATAGTTGTGCAGAAGAAAGAAGTCAGGAAAATCAGTTTTAGCTGGAAACTAACTTTAACTGAGGATCAACTATTATCTTCTCAGAAACATTCAGAAGATATTCCCAGCATGTTTTATCTTTTAGCTGCAATGCTAATCCAGCTTTCCCAGTGCCCACAGCACCATTGCTGGAGCACGCTGCCCGTCCGACAGCGCATGTACGATGTGGCAGACACTGCTCGTTCGACCGCTTCCTTACAGGGAGAGAACAGTGAGCTTCCATTTTTCTTGAACTTTTACTATTATTAATACCATCGAGCACAGAGCGATCACCTGCTTCCATCATCTTTTTATACTTGATCAGAAATCTTTACGGATTATTTTGATATTGCCATCAAAGCTCAGTGAGCAGTTAGAACCCTCCCCTGGCCCCAGCCCCAAAGTCTTCCCTTTTCCCTCCTTTTTGTTTGCATTTATAGGCTTTTGGACACATTTAGGTAAGAAAGAGTAAAAAAGAGTAGCTGAAACTTTTTTAATTGTAGTTCCCAAGATGAAGAAACCCAAACTGGACTTGGATTATTTTCTATCCTGTTTGCTTGTTTTTTACTGTTTGGTATTTTCCGTTTTTTTTTTTTTTTTTTTTTTTTTTTTTTTTTTTTTTTTTTTTTTTTTTTTTTTTTTTTTAAACCAAAATATGGAACAAGTGAAAAAATTTAATGAGGAGACAGTATTACAAACTTTTTTATAATTTCTTGGAAAACTTTGCCATTTATAAACAAGCAAACTAGGTTTACAGTACATAGACTCTCTGTACATTTCTGAGTCAGAACGTTCCCCTGTTGAAGAGGGGAACCAGTAGGCAACACGCAGTAAACGCACACCCACCCTTCATGGTCTCTGACTGTTCGAGTAAGCATGTTCCCAGAAATTACCACAAATACCACCTTCAGCAAGAAAAGGTGCTTGAGTCCACCTAATAAAGAGGTGTATACTCTTCTGGAAAGCCTTGAATGTTCACAGACATATCTTTCCCTGAAAAAATAGGTAGAACAAGAGGAGTTTTTGGTTATCTCACTCCATCTTAAAACACAAAGCTAAATATGAAATCAATACTGCATCTGACTCACTTTACGGGCTGGCTTCCCCAAAACAAATTTACAATAGAGCCACACAGGAAAAATGTAAACTTTAGCTAAAAGGAAGTTAGAGAAATACACAGGTCTGGAAAAAATCCTACCCTGTTACAGCAGCTCCAGATACAACTCTTCAGTCTTCATCAAGAATCTGAGAAGTGCATCCATTCACATTGCATTGAGAGTCCTCATCCGTTTACCGTCTATCAACAGGATACTTACATATCATCCATTTTGCTTTGCAGACCATGTCTCAAGTCAGATTAATCAATTACTTGTGTTCCTATAATTAAAATCACACACAGCACATACTGTAAAGGTTAACTTATAATCGCCTTACTTAAAGAGAAAGACTGTAAAGTACGATTATGCTAGCAATTTTGGAAAGCTTTTCTTCTGTCACTGCCTGTCAGGAGCTGTCGGGCACATGATGATGTTCATGCGTCCAGACCAGTCCTCCACCACTGGTGTTCATGAAGTCTGCCTCTGAATCTCCTCCTAGAGCACTTCACTGTCAGCAAAGCTCTTTTTTATTTCTTGAAAAAGATACATTAAGACCTACAGCTGGAAATCCTCCCTGCTGAACAGTCTCATCCTACTCTTTCCCATTCTGTTTCTCAGCTCCTACCCAGTGTGTACATATATATATATGTGCACAAGGACTGCACCCTGCAGCCAGCAGTTACTATATATGAACTAAAAAGGGCTGAAAGTATATCCAGTGGCAGCTGAAGAGTTTGGATGCAGACTTCTAGGTAAACCCTTTTCATCAGAGGCTTATAACTTGGCCAAGTTCAGAGCCATGTCCTGAGACAGAGGGTTTTCAGGGCAATTTCCCAATGGTTCAAACCAGAAAGGTGTCAGGTTTTAACAGAATGCTTTCAAAAATTTAGCACTTGCGGTAGAATGATACATCTTCCCTTGTTTTACCCTCAGAAACAGCTGAACCGTTAAAAAAAAAAGAGACAACAAACAGCCACCCCCAAATCTGGGACGGATAGATCACCCTGAGAAAACTGGAGATCTGCTAGACAGTTTGGAAAGCAATAAAAACTGATCACTTTGTGTCATACTGGAAAGTGCCAGGAGACCTTTATTCAGTTTGATTATTCCCTCTGCAGGAACAGAGGGGAAATAGTAAAAAGCAGCAACGTAATAACCAATAAGAACTGTAATCTAGAATATATTCTCTGCTGGAGGATGAAAGCATGTTTTGTTTTTCTAAACAGTTGTACAACCAGAAAGATAAGGTGTGCCATGTCTCAAGTATTTGGGGATGGTGTTTGGGGATAAGATCTTTTGGATACTAAACTGTAGAAGAATTTTAAAGAAGAAAAATATCCAAGTCTTCAGAATCTTTCCTTTCAATGTCTTGAGAAGCAGCTTTATACTTCTTTCAACTAAAAGAAATACCTTATAGAAGGCTACTCTTAAGATCCAGTTCACTGATTTACCCAGTAACTTTAGCTAATAAGCGTTTTTGTGCAGGAATACTCTTAATCTTGGTCTGTGATAAATGCTGTATTTCTCCCACTCAACACAACACTCTCTCAGTCTACCTACATATTCTTCTTGAAAAAAAAAAAAACTTTCAGTTTCATATTTTCACCTCTTTTCATAAGTCCGCCCGCATTCTCCTCTGCTCCTGACAGCTAACAGCCTCACTTTTCCATTCTTCTGTGAGATTACCCCATGGCTGGCTGACCTTGCAAACACTCCCTAGAAGAGCACGCAGGTACCTTATCCAGTTGCCTACATATGTGGTCACTGCACCGTGAAAAGTTTGAAATAAATTCTCAGTGCTCCCCAAGCTATTTCATATTCAAGTCAAATCAAAATATGTGAGCTTTAACGTACACAGAAAAACACTTCCAGCAGAGTGGGATGAAGATTTGCTGTTAGAGATTCCACTGCTGCAAGGTGCCTGGTTCACAGCAACGTTGCTTTTCCTTCTACCCACTTGCAATCCAGCTTGGAAATGCAACCCACCGTCGTTCAGACGCTCTGCCTGGTCTGTGCCTCAGGAGCTAGAGCAACACCAACTCCTGCTTCCAAGCTGGGTTGGTTTTGCTCGGCAAATATGCACAGAATTTGGTAAAGCTTGCACAGGTACAACTCTGAATACAGTCAGGTAGCCCAGCCACTGGGACAGAGCTTTTATGGTCACTTCTCCCATAAAAGTGCCACCTGAAAACATTAAAAGACCACGTGATGAGTGTAATTATAGGAACCAAGAAAAACAAAAAAAAGACATTTTAAATGTTACACTAACTTGATAGTTTTTACCTCCAATGTGAGAAGATAAGGAAAACATGTTATGTTGACCATCAGTCAAAGCCCAAATAAGTACCAACCAGACTCAAAAGCCAGGTGTACTCACACAGGCACTAACTGACTTCCCTATGAAGAAAGACGAGAAACCTGCAACTAAAAATGTCTGCAAATTCAGTGATCGCAACTGGCCCAGACAAACAGAAAAGGTCTTTGTGCAGGTTTCATGGCAAAACAGGAACTATGTAAAATAAGACAACTGACTAGAGCACCAGCACATCCAAACAGAGCCAGCAGAAACTGTAAAAAAACGAATTATCAAGTTGGTGTCTGCTTAAGGAAGACATGACTACACACTGAGTACACTCATGTGAGCCAGACAGAGCAATAAAAACAGTTGTCAGCAATTTCAGAAGAGTTCTTCCTGCTCCCAGAAGAATGATACCATTTAAGAAAGCACATGGCAGTATGTAAGCAGCAAGGAAGAGAATGCTACTGAAGGTAACTTGCCATAAAAGATATAGTCCAGTGACTCCCTGGTCAAGCAACAGGAGTAGTGACCGAAGATTGGTGATCCAGTAAGACTGATACCCATGGAAGACTGATAGCAAGATATTTATTTCCAATCAAAATACTTTACACAGTTTTCTCTGAGCCTTAATGAGTTTCCTGCAGTAGCTACCAAAAAAAAAAAAAAAAAAAAAAAGGCCCAGAGAACACATTTGTTAAGACTACAATATTCATAGTTTTCTAGTTGTCCATTTATTTGAACAGAACATGTTGCACATTGGTATTTTTTTGAACTCTTCTGAACAGTTTCAAGAATTCCTGTTGTCCCTGCACAAGTATCTTCTGAGGCAAAGCAAAAGGATAGCACTAAATTAATGGGACTGCAAGAACCCATCAGCACAAGTTCCCCTGGAACTGATTTTCAGAATTAATGGGCAAATCAAAAACATAAAACTTGCAGTATGTGCCAGCCTTCTATATTATCCACAGAACTAGGAGCTTTTAAGATGTGCCAGCCTCAGGCTTCTTGTTCCTTATGACATGCATGACATGAAAACAAGTTGTGGACAAGCACCCATCATTACTGAAAACAAGGAATTTTAGCGATACTGGCATGACTAAAACGTAACTGCTGATCAGTGCCAATTAGCTAGAATAATCCTGTTAGCATTGGCTCAACTGTTCATTTATAAATCTCTGCAACGCTAATTGTATCTGAAGCTCTTTCTAACACTAACTCCTTTTGTATAGTGCTGAAAGCCTGCAAAACACTCATCAATTGAACAGCTGATATAACAAACAATCTTTTTAACTCTTTGCAGCCTCAATGTTATAAAAGTAGTTCTGCATATATTGAACAAGTTCGTAAATAATTTTATTATATTTATGATAAGCACTATTCCCTTGCCATAGCATGAGCCATATCTTATCAAATACTGAGTTTTACTGATTGTTGTCAATGTATATCCCTCTAAGAATAGCAAACAAAGAAACCCTTTGCTATGGTTCTTTATTAAGCTTGTAACTTAAATCACAACATGTATCCATCCATAAAAATTAAAGTATATTTGCTTTTTCTTTATTGCTATTTAATTTGTACCAGAAGAGCATGTTGGCAAGAAATATTTGGCTGAACCAAAAATAGTAGACAGTGTTGTTTGAAATTACTGTGTAACCCTCATCAGCTTTGGATTAACTTTTTGATAAAATCAAAATGGACAATAGAGGAAAATGCAAGGGAGATTTCATTAAATAAATTTATTTGTTAAAATAATTTAACTCCAAATACAACTGCTGAGTTTGCATTGAGTTCTATGTACAATTCTTGTTTTATTTGAAACATCAAGGTTTAAACAACTGACATTGTTACAAAACAAACTGTTGCCCCATTTTAAGTTGCCAGTTGTATTAGAGCTCAACAATTAACTGTGAAATACATTAATTCACCCCTGGGAAACTCCAAATCAACAGCATTAAGCCTGATTCCAGAACCCACTTCAGTCTTTCGTCAAACCCTGATCAAGAATTAACAGATGCACAACAATGCAGATAAAAGCCTCCTGCAGTTGTCAAACATTTGTTTTTGTTGTGGAGTTTCACAATTAAAGCCTAACCAGTGCTTTGATGGCACACTGGTAAAAAAAACAAAAACAAAAACAGAAAAACAAAAACCAAACATGCACAAAACCCCCCAACCAAATGGCTGACATCTTTAGGCAACATTCTATACAGGAAAGCAAATACCAGTAGTTTTCCCACAGAAAGTAATGGCAACTGTAGCACTGGGGTTAGGGAGAGGCTAGAACCAGAACAGAAAATGTCACCAAAAGTTTTTTGATGCTCTGAAGGGGCAGGTAGGGGCATGGACACGACAGGAAAAAAACCAAACCAAAACCAAATCCAAATCCAATGTAATTATGTTTAATACTCTTGATCTGATTCTGGTTTGTTTGCTTTGATTAGTTTTTTTGTGTATTTTTAAGGGAAAGAGGAAACAGTTGCTCTCACTATCATAGCTTAAAAGAATAAAAGTTGCAACGTTTTTTAAAAAAAAAAACCAACAAAACTGGAGAAATGCTGTCTTTGTAGAAAAGTACAAAGCTCTACAAGAACAGCCAAAGGAAAGTGGGTCTTTGGAACAAATCATAATATTTTAAGGCATGTTATAAGAAACTTTCAAATGCTATAATTGGTAATCCTACCAGGGTAGAAATGAAACAGTGACCCAAGACCAATGACTCCCGCAGGGCAGCCATGCAGCTGCCGCATGGCTCGCTCACCTCCCTGTCTGCTACCCCTGTAATCTGAAAAATCTCTGTCAAGTGCAACTGTCATTGATTCAAGCTCCACTATCTTCACATTAGTGGAAATACAAATAGTGCATAACTACTTCCTCAGAACTATACAATGAAAAACAACACTTACGCTTTCCCCCCGCCTCATTGTGTGGTAGCTTACATACAGCCTAAGTTCTTGAAAATGTAAGAGTGTAAGAAGAAACAAGACTGGGAGATATTTTCATTCATATTTTCTGTTAAAATTTTACTATGCAATTTTTCCTGTATTAAAATCCTGTCTGTTTTATATTATGAACTTCATGCCAGGCTGTTCATATTCTACTTCATGCCGTTTTCCTGGTTGATGAACAATCTGCGAGGTAAGATTTTAACACCTCTGTAAATAACTCTGCATAGCATGCACTTCCAACCGAGTTTCAAATTTGGCTTTGTTTGTTTTTTGAGCATTTACGCAGTGGATCTCAACTGACAAGCTGTTTTACAGACAGGTTGTACTGCTCAATAAACCATTTCTCAATCGAGATATTTTAAACATTGAAATATCATTAATTTAACATCTCGCATCTTGCTTAAGCATGGTGGCCGACACTCTGGGGGGTGGAACGGGGGGAGAACATTCATACCATCTAGTTTAGGCATATAAGTTGTGTGACTCAGAGGACCGAAGTTAAAAGCCCAAGTTTGCTATATAGTCAATGGAAAGAGGTAGGTGCCTCTAGGAGGGCGATTCAGAGCACCCAAAACGGGCATTCAGATGCCAGAAAAAAAAACAACGGTGTGCCTATCTCCCTAAGAGAATAAAGTACAGTAACGAAAGCTCTGCAAGGTAGATGGGAAACGGGCTACATTTATGTTCTAGTAAGGCTTAATGTTTTACGACATCTAATGCCCTTTGATACATTGGTTGTGGAAAGGTCTTGAAAGATTAAGGGCAGAGATGGCCAGTTCTTTTCCATTAACATGATTTCTTTTAGTGATCATCCACTGAACTATAACTCAGAATGTTAAGGATATTTATGTATGAAAATATGTAACACATTTTGTATTCAAGTTTCCTTTGTAGCAGATGAGAGTGTTTTCAGGAAGTTCTGCAGATGGAGGCAAAACTCACAAACCTAACTCCAATTACAGCATTTCTAAGGGCCGTATACACACACACATACAGGCTCAACACACACACGCACACCCCAGCAGCCCTGTTTTCACTCATTTAAACACAAGGAACTACACTGTTACTGCACAAGATTGAAAAAACTAATAAACGCATGGTGTTATTTAGACCACAGGCTCAGTGACTCTGTATTTTTATGGCCAATTTTACCTAGAAAAGATCCAGCTCAAGACAATCTCTCCAGCATTTAAAATCTAAACATTGTGATTGAAAACTTTTCTATACTTTGATTGTAAGACTTTGAAATAGGTATTTCTGTGCCATTAGTCATGCAAATGATAAATACTTCACTGCTATGAAACTAGCAAGTCAGAGCTCAAGCATCCTTTCAAAATAAAATATTTGCTCCCACCACTTAACACTCCAATAATTGGGGCAACCTTTGAATAGTGTGTCAGGCAATTAAAGAGCCATTTCCACACTCACCTAAGGAATTACAACCATAACTATTTCACCTCTGAACCAAATGATTTCACATGGTTATTCAATTTAAGTTTTCAACATTAAAGCTATCAAATAGCAAACTTGATTTTCAAAGGTTAGTTAGGGATCACACCAGAGAAAGTAGCCCTTAAAGGCAAGAAAAACTGTTGTCTTTAACAAACTTAAAAATGCAAGATGTTCATACTGTCCCACAAGGTTTCTGCAGAAGGGAACATATGGATGCAACATGGCTTAATTTTCCTTACAAGATGGTACTAGTTAATCTATTAAAGTGTTCCTTGTTAGTAAGGCTCAGCAATTTTTTTTCATCACAGTTGCTTCCTCCTTGTTCAGTAAAGTGATAAAGATGCTTCCTGCTTTGTAAACAGAGGGTTTGTTTGGCTTTTTGCAGACCAAAACCTGAAGCGATCCTCCATTTTTGAGCAGCAAAACAAAAGATTTAAAACATTCCAATGCCAGACTGTTTCTTCACCCATTTTTTTGTTTTCAGATCTTGCCTTTCATTTCACACACCGATGCAATGTTTTCTATTTCAAGATGTGGGATAAAGTGTAGAAATAATAGCATCAATTTCGAAAAAAATCCAAACTATATAGGTCTCTGGTAGTCTCTTCCTCTAACACTGTCAGAAGTTCTGGTGAAATCAACATATTGGACTGAACAAACTTGGCCACAAGTGATAGCGCACGTCCTGAAGCACGGTAATTAGACACCGAAAGACTTGGCTCTCCTTCCACGCTTATGCTAGTTGTGAATGGTCTTCAGAGACACTCTCTCCACTGCTTCCGTTTCCCCATTTCCAAAAGTTTTCAAACTTCTTCGGAAATAGTTGCTGTTGTGTCTGACATGACAACACACGTATGCTCAACTGGAACGACCCTGTAGATTAACTGGCTTTGCCATAAAATTACAGGTGCTTAAAGGGAAAAACGTGTGAGACGTGGTCATTTAACCCAATTATATTCAGAGTCAGTGATTGACTTTCAATGCTCAGCTCTGAGTTAATGTTGCTACTTCACTACAGATGTATTTCAAGTGATCCACAAACCAGGAAGTGAAGTAGACAGTTTTACCACCTTACAAAATTTCTGCAAATTAAGTCCAGGTTAGGTCATTTTTAATGCTATTGTATATTACATGCAGAACAGCATGGATCATCTTTGTCTGGCTGTGCTGCATAGTTCATTTGTCTAACAATTTCTGCAAAGAGCTCATCCACCATTGTTTTACTTTTAGCAGAGGTCTCCATAAAGGGGCAGCCCCATTCTTCAGCTAAGGCTCTGCCTTCACTTGATGATACTTCTCTCTCACTTTCCAGGTCCACTTTATTACCAACCAGAATTACTGGCACCTTCTCATACCTACAATTAAAAAAAATCAAAAACAATAGTCATAATTATTAAATGCCAACATTCTAAATGTAAACATCTATTTGCAAACAGCACAGACCCAACAGGAAAGAGACATTTGCGCGATTTAAAAATTTTAGTTTGAAAAAATGCTTCGCATTCTAGTGATTTGTTGCACATCTCTTCCCCTCCTCACCCCGCTCCAAGCTTTCTTAGAGTCCCAGGGAATGCTTCCTTCTCTGAATTATTTTTCCCACCAGGAAATCTGCAGGACAATTCCACACTACAAAAACTACGAATACAATAACATTTTCTATGTTGTCAATATCTTTTAGGGTGTAAGAATAGGATGGATGTCCAACCCTCCCTTCAACATTACATCCTCCTTCTCCCTGAACAGGTATCATGTTATATTTCCTGCTTGTGCTAAGGAGGATGCATTACTCTCCTTTTCAAAGAGATGTTTACCTTTGGTTAATATATATGGAACCCTCCAATTAGCAATAAAAGGGAGAAAACCAAAGTGCGAGTAAACCAATCTGAAATTTCAGGAAATGTGGCCCACTTAAAGTACTGTATACACACAAAAGTATTGTTATATAAAAACATGTATTAGCTAATACAGAATATATAACTCTCCCTTGCAGCATGCACATCATTTTCAGCCAGTTAAACAAGCTGGAAAGAAAAAAAAAAGTTCCAGGCAACACTATCACAGTTCTGCTTCATAATCAACTTGGACAGCACAATAGATCATACAAGCTATGAAAGAATTTATTACTTTGCACCTCCTTGTGAGGGGAGTTTTGCCAAATTTATTTAAAAAAAACGCCTGCCTTACGTTTTTTCCATCCTCACATGCATAAATGCCTTCTTCAGACATGGAACTAAACAAGTGTTCAGTCAGGTTTTAAATTTACATATTTGCCATAACAGAGAAGAAAACACTGGGCCCATTTCCAAAATGCTCTTACATGGGTTTTCTCATGAAAGCAACACAGACCAAGAGAAAAACTGATTATGGCTTTTAGTACTTCAGCCAAAAGAAGATCTAAGAGAAACAAGATGGCTCCCTCTTAATTTAAACCTGATTTTCTACTTTGTATTGGCTTAGTAGCACTGCTTTGAGTCAAATCACTTGGGTAAGACCTAACTGCGGGCAGACAACATAGCTGGCACCAGCTGAAGATGCCACTGTCCTTAAGCCACCTATTTCTCTTTCCTCATCCCTCCTGCCTGCCCTCCTCACCTCCCACACAGGGCAGCAAAGCAGAGCTGGTGCATGTGCCTCAGCTGTTTGAAGGAAACATCCAGCAGCGTGGTCTAACCTACCAGTCATCGTGAAACTCGGCCGTCAAGACCCTGCACAAGGGAAGAACAGGGAACCTACATCTTCCTGCCAGCTCCACTGCAGGGATGGTCAGAGTTGGAAAGGACAGAAGGGCACTAACTTCTCAAACCACATCAGCAACTCTTAGGCCACCACAGCAGTATCAAAATTTGGTCCAACTATGTCATAAGATGAAGTTGAAATTCTAAACTTTATGTCTCTTAGCTAACTATGGGAATGTCTTTTAATCCCAAACCTAAGGCTGTGGTCAATAAATGTAGAGAATTCCTCTTAGTCTTTCAGCATTTATCCTGTCCTTGTTTACAATCTGAAGAGACACAATCCATTTCTAACTCTGTGAATGTATAGTATTTAGCACACCTTTGGAACTCCTGCAAGAGCTAAGATGCCATTTATTAAGTACCAAAATATACACGAGCATCTTGAAATCTGTCCTCCTGCATTTAAATACACAATAGGAGAGTCTCCAACTACATAAGATGGATGGCATTCAACAGATAAGAGAGCAATTCAATATTTCTTTTAATCTTAATTGTTCAGATGCCTGTGTCCTATTGTATTTGCTGTACAGCATTAAAATCCCTCTGATGAAAATGGAATCAGGTATACCTTCACTGCATTCCTTCATATGAGGGCCCCAAACTTCCCCCCCCGCCGCTGTCCCTAGCTGCTCCAAGTATTCTGTACCTTCTCTATTTTACCAGTGGGAAAAATTGAGAAATGCAAAGCAGCCACCTGAGAAGCATTCAGTGAAGAAGTAGATGAGCCAGAATTAAAGCACAAGATCACCTCTCTTCTAGTTCTGCAAGATCACTCCAATTTGTTGAGAAACATATGAGGACCTCCCCCCCCCCAACACTTGTTGCAGACTTACAGCCAGTTCCACTGGAAGATTTAAGTGCTTAAAAAGGTTTAGGAACCCTGGAGAAACTGAACAACTAAATACCTGAGCATCTGTTTACTATGAATACTGAGCACCTGGGAAATGGAGCAGTGCAAATACTGAAATTTCATATTGGAAAACAAAAAGAGGAACTGATGAGCTGACAGGATAGATTGGAGAAGTCTGATTTAATTTCTTTGCACAGGACCATCTAAGGAACTACCAGGTGGAACAGACAGAAGCATTTTCCATATTGCTTTTTCCTGCTTTTGCCTCTTGCACTTGCCCTGTTCACTATCTACCTTCACCACTTAAAATGAGATGGGAATCCTGCAGTCAATAGCGTTATTCACCTCATAATCCACATTCATCCAATAACCACTTTACAGCATTAAATTGTGTAAGAAAATGTTTCTGCAAAACTCTCATAGTTACCTGATCAAATACATCCTCAAAGAGCAAAAATAAAGTTGCTCTTGCAAAATACATCCTTGTATTACCTAACTTTTGAGTAGTAAACTTTACAGAGAAAATATATTTTATATATGTATATTCTGTATGACATAAATATGTAACATACATGAACAGAAAAATACATTAAAAAGATAGACTTATGCCTGTCTATAATATATATAAAAACCATCTAAAATACACACACATAGGTATAATCACACAATTTGTCTTTTTACGTAGAAAAGTCAGTATCTGTTATCTAGAATAACAGAGGCTGGAATATGGCAAATAATGGGAAAACAGTCTATGGATATTGAGCAGAAGACTGGCTCCAGTATGGGCTTATGAGCTACAGTTCAGTATCTGTCCTGGCTCACCCAAGCTGAGTATGGGAGATCCAGACCAGATGTCTGTGCATTCTCCAAATACCAAAATGATGATGGATTGACTCTGTGTTGGTGCCCTGGTTTCAGCTGGGACAGAGTTAACTTTCTTCATAGCAGCTAGTGAGAGGCTGTGTTTTGGATTTGTGCTGAGAAGAAAGCTGATAACATACTGATATTTACAGTTGTTGCCAGGACAGTCAAGGACTTTTCAGCTTCTCTGCTGTGCCAGTGTCTGCAGGTGCAGGAGAAGCTGGGAGGGAGCACAGCCCCAATTACTAGCCTAGGATTTGACCTTAGGTTTAGGACTGAGATACAAATTGGCCAAAGGCATATTCCATATCATGCATATCATTGCCAGTACATAGATCGGGATCTGTCCAAAAGTACTCTCTTGCTCTGGATTGTCTCCCTATGGGTCACCTCTCTCTCAGGGTTGTCTCAGCCTCTTGGACACCCAGGTCTTATCTCTGTTCCGGGATTGCAGTTTCATGACTCTCCATCCTCTGGGATCATTGGCTGGAAATCGGGTGAGCCTTGGTCACTGAGTGGTGAGCAGTAGCACTGTGTATCTCTCATTTGTATATATTATCTTCAATATTATTGTAGTTTAGTTATTAAATTGTTCTTATCCCAACCCACAAGTCTCTTTTCCCTTTACCCCTTTAATTCTCTCTCCCATCCCCAGGAGAGGGGAGGGTGAGCGAGCAGATGTGGTGTTTGGCTGCCAGCCAGGATCAAAACTACACCAGTTGGACAGTGCCATAGGTGAACTAATAGGTCTTTACAGAAACTGTGTGGCTCCTAATCAGCCCCTGCTTAGAGTCCCTAAGGCTCTGCACACCAGCACCCATCTTTTCGTGTTCTGGTAACACACCGTGGAAACCCTAGCTCTTGATTAAATCAAGCTGGCTCTCCACCCTTTACCTCCCAATGCTGCCGGAGTTTTCTGCCTCACTTAGTAGCCTGGGAAACTTATCTCTGATGACTATGGGGGAGATCTCTGGTTCAACACTCTCTTTACCACTGCTGCTGATCTTGCCGGAGGCAACCTGTCCCTGGAGGCTCCACTGACTATTCACAGGGCTTCGGACTGCCCAGATGCTGGCACACCCACTGCTGAGGTGCTGTGCACCAGCACAGGCCCACGAAGGAAAAGTGTGATTTCTCACACATGGTGGAATTATGTGATTCTAAAGAAATTTGAAGGAAAGAACAACATCTCTTCTTTACAGGCTTTTCACCCTGTTGAATTTTAGTGACCCAAGAGGAAAATAGCTTCTTTACAAAAGAAAATAAGAGCTGCCTTGCAACACCCAAGCAGCAATGCAGAACCCTTCCATACAACTACTGAAATCAAACCCAGGAATTCACGAACCCTTCCAAAAGCTTCAAGTATGATAACCTACTCACAAATACTTTTAGCAGAGTAAAAGAGGCTAAAACCCCACCACCTACACCAAAGCCCTGAAAAGCCAGACTGCTGCTACCATCGCAGGATATATGAGCGGGCAGCTCAGCCCACTGTGGGAACTGGGCAGCTTGTGCTTTTCAGTGCAGCCCATCTCCCCCACCTGTCCCCTTAGCACTGGAGAACTGGCACAGTTCTGCTCCCATTCCTGGAGCAGGAAAATCCAGTTTTCTCAGGACTACTAAAAAGCTTTGAGCAGCACTATCACTCCTAATGAAAAGTATAAGGGCCACCTGAAAATGAGAACTGCTGCCAGTTTCCTCTGTGTCAGACCAGCACAGTGTGTATTCTAGGGCAAACATCAGAGCAGAGCCTGTAAGAATATACTCAAATGCAGCACAGAAGGCTTAACTTTTCAAGACCTCTTCAGGAACAAATTTTTGCAAGACCAAGTATATATGTTTGCAGAACATGTTTAAAGAACAAGGTACTTCATTCTGTTTAAATGATCTCAGCATCTCAAGCTCCAGTGTGACGGATGCCAAGCAGGGGCAACTCCTGAAGAGATAACATGACTGCAGCCACTTATAGCCCCATGAAAGACACTGGTGCAGAGTCAAATACCATCTATCTAGGAGATCACTACTGGTAAGATGAAGTCATTGCTCCATAAAAGACTACCAGCAGGTATTTCCCAGTCCCAGATAACTATCCATGCTAAAACCCACCCTGTTATCCACCTTTAACAAGCTTCTGGGACCAAGAGGACACAGTAAATCCCTCAGTATTCCTCAGGATGGACACCATAGCCACGTGGAATCAATAAATACATAATAAATACAAGAAATACTTTAAATGTTTTATGTGGCCCAGCTACACACCACTGACCACACAGCCTGACACACCACACAGTGGTAGTTTCTGTATTTCATCTTACTTCACACAGCACAAACACCATCCACATTTCTGTTTAGATTAATATGTATACTTTGAACAACAGCTTAAAACATTTAGAAAGCCTCAAGATGAATGGTATGTAAAAGATCTTCAGATATTTTTACCTCTCATTTTTTCTATCTCCAGTCTTACTCAGAGAGAGAGAAAAACATGGGCAGTACCTGACATCACATCTGAATCTCTCTTACAATGTACTTTCCAGATTTCTGGTTAGAGCTGTCATTGTATAAAAATAAAACCCAAGATGACATGCAGTGAAAATACAATAAAAATGAAGAACGAAAAAGAATTTAAAAAATTATGTACACCAAAGCTAAAAAACTGATCTGACTCCTTTAAGCTGTGCTTAGAGATTGCCCAATACCCTGAACTGTGGGGGAGAAGGGTGGTGTGTGCAGAAGAGAGCTAGACTAGTACAGAAAACAACATTAAAAAGTTCAAGTAGGTTCCTACTTTCTAATTTCACATTCTGGAAATGTTGGATTCGTCTATGGATTCATCTACCTTCTAGGATTTTTGCCTGAGCTTCATATCAGAGCCAAATAGGTTCCATCAAAATGCAAAGAAAAAAAATTGTGATAAAAATGTATATTCATAAAGACTGTTTCTTATAACTAGCTTAAGTCCTGTTGAAGTTTATGGAAAGATGTATGATTTCTAGGTTTACATGTTAAATGTAAATGAAATGCAAAAGTATCTATCTATGATAACTATTCCTAATCACAAAAGGAGTCTCCACCACTAAACCAGCTTTATTGCCTTCTACATGCAGGGTGCCTTCCCCGCTTTTTTTTCTTAAATGTATTTCTGGCATTTTTGATAGTATTTCAAAAAGGAAAGTAATTTAAGGGATAAAGTTACTCGGGACAATGACGATTAAAATAATATAAGAAGGTCAGTAAAAATAATTATTCTTCATTTTAGACCTACAAAAAAACCCAGTAAGAATCTTGCCAAAATACACAGTAAAGAAATTCTGGGCAACATGAAATAAAGTATCAAAAGTAACAGTTAAATCTATTAAATTGCTTACAAATTAATTTACTAAACATTATTTTGTAACATAACTTGCAAACTTTGATTACCTGCAGTAAAATCTGTCACAACTTGAACTAGAAGTTTCCTCATCTAGAGGAAGAGCATATTCCAAATGTAACTATCAAGATGACTTCTTACTCCTTTCACACAATTCCTTGGGTGTTTAATGAAGAATCCTCAACAGTTAAAACGCACATCAGCTTCAGAGGATAAGGAAAGACACACAGTGCTCCCTAGTCTGATTTTGAGCCTCTCAAACATCAGGACAGAGAGGAAGCAAGACCACAGAATTGTCTTAACCCCTTGTTGAAAGCTTCCAATTCTTGAAGCAAAGCAGCAGGAAAAACACATACATAACCTCTAAAGCAACTACTACCTTGTCTTAACAAATTCAGGTAGAGACGACATTTCACCTTTTCCAAACCCCAATTCCTTGTATTTTAGTAGCTTTAAAAATGTTAACATTATGAGTTAAATCAACAGCAGGGGCTCAGTCCGTATAGCTATATCTTTTTCCATGGAGTCCTGCAAACAGACACTAATGAAGATGTGCCTATACCTGTATGCACGTATAGAATGTGTCAGGAGATAGATATGTAAATCTAAAAATATGTAGGTTTCTGCCAAGTTTGAGCACTTTGCTCTCTAATGGAAATTATTACAGCTTCTCAGTTAAATCCATACAGAACAGCTGTAAAACTCTCACCATTCTGATGCAAACAAGTCATTCCAGTTTACCAATTAATTGAATTTAATATTCAGTTTTGTAAGCTATATTGTGTAAGGATTTAATTACTTAAGCAACAACTCCCAACTGAAAAAAGTCTTAAAATAACTTTTATAAATGAGTAGACATTAAAGAGCTTATCGGAAGTCCCACTGCGATTAGGTGGCTGAGTCATCAATTATTTTGCTATAAAGAAAAGTGTATGGCCTAATTGCGGGACCGGAGACATTTTATTCTAGGCTTTGACATGAACTCTTTCTATATCTTTTGGTAAACAAACTCTTCAGATGTACAGACTGATGTATATAAAGCCAGGGTAATTGCACTTACTCATAGGACAGCAAATTAAATAATAATTGTAAAACAACTCAAAGAATAATATTAGAATAATAAATAACCACCACACCATATCGCTTTTGAGGAGGTTTTAGAAACTATCTTTGTTCTTGTACATGAAACTTTCTGGAAACAACCCCCTCAACTTAAATACTTTAAAGCCAATTCAGTTCTGTGGTTGTTACAGTCAGGATACACTTTCCAGTTGGTTTCAAGGTCTAGGAAAAGTATCAACCAATGACAGTTTTGCTGAAATTGTTTGGCAGGCTCACCCTCGGTACTGTGCTGGTAAGTAATCAGAGGAAATAGTTATTTTCCAAGCAAAAGCCCAAGAAATAGCAACAACAAAACCCAATGTAATGAAGAACTACATATGGTTGTTTACCAACTGTCACTATAAGCACTCTTCGGCCAAAGCACGGGAACACGGTCTTTCTAGGCAGCTTACAGATGAGACCTTCTGAGGGACAAGAACGGTGGATGTTAATATCTGATACACATACTCAAAGGCTATCTAGTAAACCCACATTCCTTTGCTGCAACAGAGGCAACAGGATGATGCATATCATTTCTGCATGAAGGACACTGAAGAATTTTCCAGGTTATTTCCAATCACTTCTGAAATAAATTCTTATCTGTGGAGGATTTTCCATATCCAAGATCTCAGGGGGCAACTAGAGTAACGACAAAATCTCTCCACATGTTCAGTCCGGTTCTGCAAGTCACTGCAGACAAAGTCTATCTTCAGTTGTGTCACCTTCTTAAATGGTGAAACATCAAGTATACAGGAAAATTTGGTGGCCTGCCAACATGCCCTATGGGAGAAGAGTTCACTATTCACTAAAGGAAAGTCCTAAAGAAAAATCCCTGACCATCAAAATC
>VZTO01015610.1:13449-79397 GCA_013400615.1 Syrrhaptes paradoxus
GAAGCATCTCTCTACAGTCTTTGGCACAACAAGCTTTTCAATAGTCAGCTTAGACATTTAAGTAACTCTAACTCCCTGTTGCATAGCCTTTAAGTTGCATAACCTTTGTATTGACAGTAGATTTTCAAGGTTCGGAAGAGTTTTATTCCCTCTCACCTCCACACAAGCCTCCTGAATAGCTTTATTGCTAAAAGGTCACCAACAATACTCAGTTTTAGAAATTGAGACAACAAAGCCTACCACTTCTTTTAAAATAAGAGCAAGGAAAAATTACTCTTTACCTCAAAAAGAAAAAGATAATTTCAAACAACACTCATCACTCAGAGGCCTCTTGGCCTCATTTAGCACCCTGAGAACTCCAGGACTGAACACACCCTAGAGCCACACTGCACAGTGCCTCAGCACACCCATAATTTCTATTTTAACAATATCCAGATACAATGCTTCTCAAGCAGGAGCCAGTTTTTAAGCCAGGACAGATCCCTTAGTTCCCAAACCCATTATTTTTGTTACAGCTTACAGAACCATCTCAAAGTTTGTGCAGGAACAGAGCCCAGCATTGCTCTGGGCTGGGAGTGTTACCCAAGCACACCCACAGAAAGCTGCTGCACAGCCCGCTACTGACCAGGCAAACCTCCAGCAACAGATACCTTTTAACAGACACCAAAAGGGGCAGCTTTTCTGCTTTAACACTTCCTTCCTTCCCGCAAATTACTCTCTTTTTCAGGATGCAGAGTTTAGACAGCACTGAACACACTGAGGGAGCTATGTGCCAGGGGCTGCCGGCTCAGTGCAGGCCTCGGGCTTGCTACTCACCCAGACACCGTCCTGCTGCAGGGGTAGAGCTGCTCCCACAGATCCAGCACTGCAGTAGCACCACACACCAGATACACCATCTAATTATAAAACAAAAATAAGAAGTTTGCTTTACTAGGCACAAACATCCCCAGAAAAAACAAAGCCACCCTCAGCAGCCAGCTCTCCTCACAGAACAATGCCACCACCGCCCGCTCACCCTGGGACACCCTCACTCACCTCAGCAGCTCTCCAGACCGCCAGAACCAGGACACCCTCCACACCCCCTGCTCTATCTAAAAAGAATCACTTTCCTGCCCTTTTCCTGCTTTAAATACCCTCAGCCCAGCCCCACCGGTCTAATGCAGCCCACCTGGCCCGGGCTGAGCCCACCCCCTGCCACTATAAAACCCCCTCTGGGGTGGATCCCCTCTTCTCAAAATAGCTGCTCACCTCACCTGTTTGTACTGCTCTTGAGGTTTTTCCTGCTCCTCTTCAGCTGCAGGTATTTGTGGTCTCATTTATCTGAGCTGGGGGGGGGTTGCTGCACTCTTTTGTTGCTTCCTTGCTCAAGTATTTGGCTTTAAGTGAGGGGTTTTTTTCTTGGGGGTTAGCAGCAGGGTCATGCTTTGAGCCAGGGTTTGGTTAAGCAGCACAGGCAGAGGCTGTGCCCAGGCCGGATCCCCTGATGGGGTGAGCGCAGCCTTTGGGCCCTGGGATAACACCCAAGGGCTTGAGGGAGACTCTGAATTTTCACCCTTAGCATCATTTAACCCTGGGCTGCTGCACTCTGTCTCTGACTTTCAGTCCTTCGCTGACCTCAGCTGCTCCTGCTGCTCCCATGTAGCAGAAGGAATGTGGATTGAGGAGGAAAACTTCCCTGCTCAGGCTCATCTCAGCCTCTGCTCTGTTTCCCCTTCAGTGCCAAGAGGGCACAGAGAAGGGGGGGAGGAAAAAAAATCTTCAGGCTTTAAAAAGTGTCATTTCCTTGCCCTTTGGGCCCTCCTAATGTGTCATTTTATCTTATTTGCTGTTTTTGCCATGCTGTAACCTGGCATGCTTCTCAGCATCAGAGAACATTGCTTTATTGTGACATTTTCAAATGAAAACTACATGGCAGTAACAGCTTTCCAAAGAGCGTTCATTTAGCTTGGCAACATTTATGTGTGGCAGGGAGAAGAAGAAGGGGGGAAAAGCCCCTTCGACTCTGCACAAAACTGGTGCTTTGAGCAAAACCCTATGATGATTATTTAGCAAACAAGCTTCCCTATTAGAATGGCAGCGAGGAAGATTGCATATCCACACTAAATTACACTTTGCAGGGAGATGGCGCAGAATGGCTTTCTGGTGAGGTTATGCTTAAATTATAGCTGTTGCTAAAGCAAACAGCTCACAGTTTGTAAGTGAATTTGAATTATGTATCCAGCAGGCAGCATGTTTACGAAAAAAATAAAGTCAAGTCAATAGATTGCTAAATTGCAACTACATTTGTAAAGGACAAAAGTAAGTGTGGTAGCAGGGCATCAAAAACTAACCACAAACATGCATTATTCCCTGTTGTCCAGCTCTCTTAAGAGAAGCAGTTTGGCTCTTGAACACCTCAGGAATCACTGCCAGTGATAATATTGTAAGGTAACTAGGTAAGCTTTTGACTCTTGTGAGTGTTTAATGTTTTGTTTGGGACCTTCAGTGCCTTAAAGTTGCCCAGTGCTTTGGAGAAATATATTCATAAAGGTGTAGTGTGGTGGTGAATGGTTTAAGATGTCTTCTGGAGGCCTTACTGTAGTCAGAAGACTTGTTCATTTGCATCAAGGGGTGTGGATGACCAGTGTTTGGAGGTAGAGGTGAATGTGTTACCTGTATTGCATAAACTGAAGGCAATGTTTTTCAGAACAGCTTAGATAATTTGAAACCATTGGTCCATGGAGTGCTGTGGGGCACCTCAGGCTCCTAATGCACATAGGTACTTAGTTTTTGATTTTTAAAGTGCATGAAACTAAGAGATCTGATTATAAACATGGTTTGAATTTAGATGTGGCAGCTGGGGCAGCTCTCTTCCTCTGTGTGCTCCACCTCTCTGCCCAGGTTACCATCTCAGCAGCAAGGAAGGTACAGTTCAGCCCCTGGTCTGTTAGTCTGTGCAAAAAAGTGTCATCACTGGGTAGTGAACTGTGGCTGAGGAATTGCACATTGCTTTGCTCTCCTAATACAGCAGTGGTAAACCCTTTTGGGGTTGTGGGTCATGTGTGAAGAATGTGTCCCACAGGGAGTTAGTAGCTGAGCCAGGTCCTGGGAGATCTGTCCTTGCTCTGCTACTGAGATGGTGTTTAGAGTTCCAGCACTGAGAGCACGTGTGGAGCAATGCTTCACTAAGTGTCACAGTGGACATAAAGGTAAACCTCAACAGTGGTTTAATTTCATCTTTCATTTGAAACCATTCATTTGCTTGTTTGTTAATATTGTTTTTCCTCTTTTAATAAAACTGAGCAGTTGTTTTTCCTGGTGCAAGAAAATTGTCTTTGTTATTTTTTCCATTGTTATTGATGTGAGTGGAGCATATAAAGTCTCTAATGAAGATCAAAGTAGTATTGTTCTCGTTGTTTTATCATTACAAATAGTAAAAGCAAACAAGACATAGGCTTTTTCTGCCTGTTGGAGTGGAATTGTGCTAAGCAGAGTCCTAGAAGAAACCATGGATGTTCATGTACTCCATATTTACTATGCTCTAATTGCTTTTAATTGGAAGTACAAGCCTTAAATTTGTGATCCAATAACTGTAATGGTAGAATTGTCAGGACATTCTCCTCACCAGCCTTTTTCTTAGAAGTAGAAAGATAATGCAAGACTCAGTCAAGCATTTTCCCCATAACATTTCAAACTGTCACTTAAAATGTACAAACATTCCTGAGCAAGGGAGATTTTTTTCTACTCCCACCCTTTTATTCCTCAGTGATAACTCCCCTAACAGTACCTTTGACAGCTGAACATGGTTTCTGACTTAGGATCAAAACTACAAGAGAATTCAGTCAGTTCCTCCCCTTGTCTTGCACTTCCTCCCCCTTGTGCAATGCCAGCCCTGTGAAAGTCAAATTTAATGCTCTTGCTAAAAGACACTGGCTGTCAAATAATTTATGTTGTCATTTAGTTAATGCTTTATTACTGCAGGAACAGTTTTAACCTAGGTGAGGGGGGGGGGGAACTGATTGAGATGTGTAGGAAAACTGTAACTGCAACCCAAAATGTGAAAAAATGGGAATATAACTGGTGTATAAAGGAAGCAGGGACACACTGTGAGGCTGTAGAGTTTCTCAACAGCTAAAAATATGAGGAGGTGCATTTCAATCCTTTTAAAATCTCATTATCAAGTTTAAAAACAGACTGTTCTTGAAGGACTTTAGTAAACAGGACATTAAGAAGAAATAAATAAATCTTCAGTATTGCACATGAAGCTTTCAATGTTAAAGCCCTGAAAATAAGGGGGAGAAATTAAAGACAGAGGCTGCCCTAAATATTTTCCTCTATTGAACTGCAACAAGCCAACTTTGAACTCCCAGGGAGGCATGTTAATATGATGCACTAGGTATTTTTTCCTGTCTGTAAGGACCAGCTTCATATCAAGTGTTTGTAAGAGAAATTGCAGCTGTTCAGCAAATGCATATGGAAAACTGAGGCAGATGTTCACAGAGAACCAAGAACCAGAGGCTGGAGAAAGAAAATGGAAAATTGAAAGTATATGTAAAATGTAAAGGGTGGTACTGTGTCACTGGTGTAATGGTAGAAGTTGAAATGCATTGGGAATCTCAAAATAAAGGTGGATTGGTCTCAGTGGGGTGGGATATAAGCAGTGTCTTACAAAGAAAAGCACGTGGGACCGTGGCAGTAGAGTTTATGAAGAATGAAATTCTCAGCTCCTTAATTTTCTTGTTTTAGTTAAGAACTTGCCTGTCATTGAATTACCAGTGAAAAATTAACTCTAGCGTGCTTATTGTATAAGCCAATGTGATGTTTCAGGGTGCAGTTGTGCTATGATTCATAATCTTTTGGTCCCAGATGTTGTGGAGTAACAGATACGCTGTCATGAAACAAATCTGTAGATGCATATCTTACTGAGCAAGCCATGAGCAAATGCAGTCCTCTCTTTATGTATGCATGAAGAGAAGTGCTATTGGAAACTGACAAAAAACATTGCTTTAAGATACTTTTTTTTTTTCTGTTTTTTTTCCAGGAAGGTCTCCTGAAAAATTTCCATCAAAATGTTAAGAAATGAGTTTAGAATAGTAATCAATCACTTTTAATGTACAGCACCAAACATAAGGAGGCCAAAACCCTTTTTGGCCTTTCTAGATTCTACTCTAATGCAAACAATAAAACCCATAATCTGATTATTCTTTCCTTTCCCTTTTGCAATAAAAAAATACCAACATGAAGAAGGGGGGGAAGTAAGTAAGGACCCGTAATTATTTTACAGAAGCTATTAAAATGTGCTATTAAAATAAGCTTAATGAATAGATGTTAATGTCTGGTTAGGGCTGCTCTGACCTCCTGTCTTGCAGGTCCCATTTATGTCTTGTTTGATGAAAGTTCTCTGAGACTGCGAAGCAAAAGGGCAAACTGATTTATGAACAAGACTTATTGTTGCACTGGCAGATTTGTATAATGAGAAATATATTAAACCTAATGAAGGGAAAGCGTGCCTTTCCAAGGCAGTAACTTTCCACCATGATGAAGTGATTCAATATCCCTCCGTGGATTAATTTAGACAATGCAGTAAGGCATGCAGCCACTCTTGCAGCCTCTTGCACTGATGACAAATGTTAAGCAATGTCGAGTGTTTGTTTTCTATTTCAAGTTGTGGTGATAGGGAGAAGAGATTCAATAAATGACAAGTTAACAAGTCCCTCAATGCCCGTGTCCCTGATGATCGTGTGAAGGAGATACATCAGAGCCTCTGTCACTTCGTACAGGAGAATGTCATGGCTTATTCCATTTGACAAGAATTGGCTGTAGGCTATATTTTTTTCAGCTACCAGCCTCTACAGATTAAAACTGTGCCTTCAGCCCATTAGTCATGTGTTCATAGTCCTTAATGTTTAGGCTTGGGGTGGGAGGGCAGGGTGAGAGTTGTTGCTGGCGGTACGTTATGGTAGAGAAATGTGCAAGAAGCAGCATCATGGACAGAATTTGGAGACAGTTTTCAAAGCAGACATTTCCTTATCTAGGAACAGCTCCCCTAAGGCTGGGGACTTTTCACTCTCTGAACAGGAGTGTGCCTAACCTCGTCCCTGTGTGCTCTATAAATCAGCGGAGCTCCATTACCTTCAGTTTAAATCTAGTGGTTCATGGGCTTGAGGTCTGGGCAGTCTAAGCTCGCCCGACTTGTAACAGAACTGTGTGGCTGAAAACATAGCGCATGTGAAGGACCTCTTGCTCTAAATTGAGAAGATTGGTGGAAAAGATGAGGATGGGTTAATGTATATGTCTGACAGCAAAAGTATCTGTCTTCATTCAAGGTTTGGACTTTGCAGTATTGATGCTCTGGGCTGATCAGATGCCTGGGACTGTGCCTGAACTAATGTAGCTGCCTTTGTGCTCAGTGTAGATATGCTTCTAAGTATTAGAAGCTTGAACTTGAAATCCTGATGTCCTCACTCAGTGAAGTGGCAGAGCACCATTTAGGCAGCAGAAACTGCAAGCATATCCCAGACTTTCTCTACTTTGAAATATTGAAGAACAGATTTGTGTCAAGAGAAAAAACGAAAAATTAAAAAGCAAGGTACAGTGGAGAAAAATTTCCCCTCCCACGCCACCAAAAATATCGATTAAGCAAAGAAAAGCCTGGGGAAGATAGTAGAAAACAAGGCCAAAGAAGTCAAACATTGATAAACTTAATTAAATTTCTAATGAAAACAGAGGCAGCCTGTGGTGATTACTCTAACTGAGACTAATATACCAATTAGGCTAATTCATCCCCTGGTGCTCTAAACAGTTATGAACTTAATCCATACTTCTCACATGTCAACAATTGATTTCCTTAGTTTTGGAAGCTCCTGGTTTGGACCTGGAAAGCAGCAGACACTTGTTCACCAGGGAGGTGCTCTATAGGAACAGATAATGTCCTGCTGGCTGTATGTTGTCCTCTAAGGGTTCTCTTCTCTTAATCTTTCATGGGAACCCTAATCTGCACTGAACACCCAATGAGCCTAGTTCAAGATATTTAGTAAATTTAGCAGTTGGAAAACATTATCTGTGCTGGAACAAATGCACAATGGATGGAGCAATTCCTTGTGTCCTTAGGATGTGTGAAACCCCCTGCCCAAGGTGAAGCTCAAGCCATTTATGTTGGTCAGGCTCATACAAAGCAATTTGCACCAAACCTGAAATAGCTTCTTCCTAATGTATGATACAAAATAGTAATGGAGGGTTGGGGTGGTCTGACTCCTGCTTTATTTTATAAAATGTCTTTGGATAGCACTTGCTGAACACCAACTGCTTAAAAAGGCACAGAGGTCCAGAACTGCAAGCAGAGTTTGTGTTTGACTGTATGTCCAAATGCAGCCTGTGTACCGGACTAATCCTGCTTTGTGATCTTGCAGAAGTTCTAAGATGTGTTTAAGCTTTTGCTATCACTGCACACAGATAAATTCTGTTGGATACGGGAATTAGTCAGCAGAAGGGGTCAGAGGCTGCCTGATCCATGTTCTGTGTATCCTGGACACAAATCCTAGGCAAAACAGAAGAACAAACACTAGCAACATTTGGCTGGGTTGCCTGTCAGTAATGTAAACTTAGATCAGCTGGTTAGATACAGTGGCTGCACCAAATAAATACTGTCTCTGGCAATTAGCAACACTTAATTTTGAAAATGAGCTAATATAATCAATTATGTCTTTTAATTTGTCAGACAGTATTTTACAGAGTTTAATTTTCTGCTACTACACCTTTCAAATTATCTTCAGGTGCTGTTTTGAATGTCATCACTGATGCTTATTCTGAGACTATTAGCACTGAAGGTGCCCCCCACATATACAGCCTCCTCCAGCCATCCACAAAATATGTTAGTGATCTGTGGGATAGAAGGTGGCAGAAGATGTCTTGGCCCATAATGGGATCCCAGCCTTTTTTCTGTGTCATCAAAAACTTTCAGTTTCCAGATCAATGGGTGTGAATCTGTTCTGCTGCTCTATGAAGCACGTGTCTGGCATGTTTTATTTTATCTCAACCTGCTAAAGGAGAACACTATTTCAGGAGGTTTTACATGAGTAGATTAGAATTATTACCAGCAGGAGGATATGCACGATGCAGATTGTGAATGGCATAAAGAGTGCGTGTATGCATGTGTTCCTGTCCCTCCCACTCCCTGAATCAGATAAACTGTGCTGAGCTACATTGGGTTTGCACAGAATTTGGAATCAAAAGTTTAAAGAGAAAGCTAAAATTATGGAGCTGCTTTTTAGATAGGAATTGCATACTTGGATTAACTGTTGACCTACTAGTCTATGTTATTCATGGCTGTGGCTAGTGACAGATGGTAAATGCTAGTCACAGCTCTCTCTTCTGCTGTGTTCCCCCAAGCAAATGCAGCGTTCCTGGTAATTCAGCAGAAGGGAGGGATGGAGAATGGCTGAGTTTTAATGGTCATCCGGCTGGGGAGAGGTGTTGTGCATCTAGGCTCTGCATTTTCAGTTGCAGCCAATGAATCTTAATGGAGTGGAGAAACTCCACACTCATACTGTCTGTTTCCGTGCTTCGTGCATTGCTAGGCAGCAGCGGCCGTGCCGAGCCGGCTGCAGTTACCAAGGACTTTCCTGTAACATTTGAACCTTTCTTCAGAAACTTCTAAAATGTACCCAAGTCAGCAGCTGTTCAAGTAGTCCTGTCCCAACTTTGAGCTACTTCACAAGCAGCTCCTGAAGTCAGAAGCCCAGATTTGAATGTAATAATAATTTTAGTCAATTTACAGAAATAATGTGATTTCCTAAGACATGGGAATTAGAGAGTCAAGCCCAGAGAATTAAAATTGCCCAGAGGCTCAGATGCTCTGAAAGAATTCAGTAAAACTCCATCTAAAGTTAGTAAGAAACAGAACATAGCGTCTATTTTTATTATGACATCCTTAAGGTCAGACCAGCAATGGGGAGG
The DNA here is from genome assembly GCA_013400615.1 of Syrrhaptes paradoxus. Taxonomy (NCBI): domain Eukaryota; kingdom Metazoa; phylum Chordata; class Aves; order Pterocliformes; family Pteroclidae; genus Syrrhaptes; species Syrrhaptes paradoxus. The sequence continues at coordinate 22,384 of VZTO01015610.1, forward strand.
GGAAGAAATTAAAAGGTAGTTTCTCTGAAGACATATTTTACAACAGTTTTTGCTTGTAGCTTGTTAATTTTCACAGCAGAGTTGCCTTGGGATGTGAATTAAAGAAACAGATGAAAAAAGTCTTGTGCCTCTAGCTGTACCGAAGGCCCTACGCATACTCCTGTGCCTTTGATGAGAAACATTAAACATTTTTAATTTAGCACATCAATTTGAAAATCTAATTTTTTTAATGCTTTGTAGCAGCAGACGCTTTTCACGGTGCTGTCACTACCATAGAAGAATTATGAGAAACTTGAACCGCGAAAAGTAAATTAGAAAAATCTCATTTCAGTTACTCTAAAAAGAAGGGAAATTAGATTTTGATTAAAATCACTCACACATACAATTTTAGGTAAACTAATTTAGCAAGACTGACTATATAATTTTTTTGCTTTCCTCTGTGTCCTTTTAATAGCTGCGATGGCTGTGTACTAGCATCTGTAACAGCCAAGAGGGGAGGAAGCGCTGTTAAGTGTGCTCTTCTCCTTGACCAGTTGTTGTGAGGCTACAGAAAAGAGCTACTTGTTTAATTTGTCAATGAAAAGTCAATAATTTAAGAAAATAGAATTTGTTGTTGAAATGTACCATATTTGGATATTTTCTTTTTCTTATCAATTTGCTTAATTAACTATAAGAACAATCAGAGTTAATTCAAGCTGCTCAAAATTCTGGTACCATTGGAAGGAGTTTAGCGTTTTGACTTTGGGGACAAGTGAATGATTTCCAGAAGGCACTTGCTCTATCTGCTTTTTTCTAGTTCATGTTGATTCATGAGTTCTCAATGAATACAGTATGATTTTTCTGAAATGTATTTGTTATTTTAAATTATTGACTGTATAATGACAGCATCTAATTTTTGACCTGCCATTTGTTTGAAAGGTGCTTATTGAGAGCTGAATTTGATTTTTAAATGCATTCTGTGTTTTTAGTTTGGATATGGGATAGCAATTATATTGCCTCACTTTTTTCCTGTGCTGATAGAATTGAGACATGTTTACAGTGCAGCTATTCACAATGTTTGTAAAAAGTTTGTGTTGTTGTTCTATTGCTTCTGTTCCATTTGAACAGTTCCTACACTTCTTGGTGGCCAATGTTCAGAAGTACTTTATAAAATATATAATTGTGTTATAAAAGGATGTGAGATTAGAGAAAGATGTTAAGGCTCTGAATCTGTACCACAGATCTCTGCCGCAGAGATACGAACACTGGAATCCCAAACACTCTGCTTTTGCCAACTCTTCTATCGCATGTTGTTCGAGGAGCTGGCTGGCTGCTCTTGTGGTTTCATCTGCGAGAGAAGGTGAGACAGGAGGAATCCTTCACTGGCCATAAGTGTAGAGTGGTTATGAAACATCTTTTAGTAACTCCAGCTCCATTTTTTGAGAGAAGTGGTACACAATTGCAGACAGCCTGATGTGATGGTGCCACTGTGCACTTTTGCATTTCAGGCTGGTAGAAGCAATAAACATTAAACTGAAAATAACTGATTCAGTATTTTACACTTGACAGTAGTTTGCATTTGACAACATTTTGTGCACTCTCAGTCGTTTCCTAAGGTGTTATCACCTGAACAGGTCTTAGTGGGACCAAAGTGATGTATTATGTTGGACTGGTGCACAGGGATGAATTATACCCATGCAGTCCTGTAGAGCATTCCACTCTGTTCTGCTTCCCTCCATCCGTAACCCAGATGCAGTAATAAAATATGTACTTTTTCCCTGGATGGTTGGATCAACTCAAGTCAGCAGGCTTTTATCTCTTTTGCTTTGATTTAATTTGAATATCCTTATAGCAGAAATACTGTGATCAAAGATGAAATGCATAAAATGCTAAATGAATTTATCGGGTCCTAGTACGTATGAGCTGTTTGCCTGTTTTTTAACTCCACTGAATATTTGTGAGAATATACAAATGACAATTTTAAAATTTTATTTTAGGGACCTATGAGGAGACTGAGGAGAGAGAGATGTCCCTGAGGAGACTTTGAGATGAAATGCTGTCTGCCTCAATGTGTGGGGAGCTGAACTGCGTACACTGCTGCAAAGGGAGTGGAGTGGGGACAGCTCACAGCGGTAAGGTTACATGCCCTCTGTGTTGGCGTGTGCAATTACACCCAATAGAGCAGCATCAGGACCAAGCAATAGCATAAGGCATCACAGGAGGGAGAAGTGATTGATCTGCTAAAGAAAAAAAATCATAAAGGTGATGCAGGATAAGCTTTTGTACAAAAACCTAACCTTAAAGATGACAAGGCCAATTGACTCTGTATCCCAAGCCAGTTTCTCTCATCACACTAAGCTTCTGATCTGTACAGAAATATGGGAAGTATTAGTCTTTTTTTAATCACTTGCATTAAATTCTGCTTTGTTCACTTGCATCTGAGGGAGCAACACAATCTCCCTGTGGGTAAATCTTCAGCTGGTTTGATTCAGCTTAGCACCAGGATCTTCAACAGAAGTGTGTAATTTGTACCCATGATGAACCTGCCCCGTAAGTGTGATTCCCAAACCTTTTTATTGCTCTCGCATTTAAACTGCAGATTGCTGGCATTGTTTTTCCCCTCCTTCCCAATAAGCTTCCTTTTTACTATCTTGTTCTAGCCTTTTTAGTATATGATTAAACTATTTGGTAGTTTTATTGCAAGATCCATAAAATAGGTAATTTACAGAGAAACTTAAAATCAGTTTTATTAATAATAACTATTACCAGTGCAATGGAATGGTTCTGGTGTAATTGTGAGTCAAGTGAGAAAACTGACCTCTCTGTATCAATAACACCCTTGATACCTGAGCCGTTTTCTGCTGTGGCTGGGTGAATGACCTGAGCACTCGACAGTGGCTGAAGCTCTGATAGTTAAATAATTTTTCCAAGGTGGCTACACAAAATCCCAGCTGAGGCCATATTTGAGAGCTGATCTCTCCTATTTCCATGTGAAAGAAGATATGAACACCTTCTCAGACCCTTCTGTGGCAAAAATCAGGTGGTGTTCTGGTCAACCACATATAGAGTTTGAAGCCACATTTACTGGCAAGTGCCTGCTTATATATATTGCTGAATTAGGGCCAAAAGTAGGAAGAAGCCTACTTATTCCTTAAGCACTGTCTAGGTCTCTCAAAACAGAAGAAAGATGAAATTTCAGCTAGCATGTGAGGCTTTGTACTGGTTTCTTGCACTGGGAAAAATATCACCTATCCGTATTGCACTCTCAGCTTTAACGGATGTTGTGTTCCCAATATCCAGCCTGTAACTGGGCGTGAGGTTCACTTGGTTGCTGAAGGGATCATTTCATACCCACAGAGGGGGCTGTAATCAAAAAGAAATAAAAAGACAATGAAGGTGGCAGGTGTTTTTGTCTCTAATGAAGGCTAACTGGTGGAGTGCTGTCAGGAATGGGCTGGTAGCCAGTGCACACCTGCCCTTGTGACACCGAGGGTCACTTCATTACAGCGGAGGTCCCAGTTGCAGCCATAGGGGAGAATACGTGTCTAAAAGTTTGCAGGAGGAAATAAAAGTTGGAAGGTGCCTGTATATAAGCCAACAAAATTGGTAACATCTAGACTGTATGATGGGTAAATGATTGCTCTGGTGTGCAATAGCTGCTCACTGATGTTGGAAAGGGAAAGTGGTGATTTAGTGTTAAGGCCAAAGTTTGGAGGTCTGGCATCCTTAGTTCAGTATATTGCTGTTGGTTTTCTATATGTTCCCAGGGAGAAATCATCACGTCCTAGCAAATTCTGTTCACTGGAGGTCAGAAAAATTACAGCTGTTACATGGAAAATAACTTAAAGGGAATAACTAGTTTTCTATTTTTCCTATGGGAATTTTCTCTGGAAGAAAAAAGTGTTATTTCTCTTCTTTTCCTCCTTTTACTTGGTTTTCATCTTTTATAAATAGAAGAAGGAAAGGAACAGTCAACTCAGTGGAAAATAAGAAGCTTTGTTTTTCTATAGAAACTGGAAAAAGGTGGCAACGAGTGGGTTTGGGGCACAGCCCAGCTGTACACCTGGGCCTGGATGTCTGGCACTGCTCCCAGTGCTTGGTTTGGAGCAAGCGTTGTGGCTGTGCCCTCGCTGCAGTGGGGCAGGAGCTGGTTCGGCAGTACCTTGTGGCTGTGTGATGCAGGACACTGACAAAAGCTTGTCCACCTGGTTTTTATACTGTCCCATTAGGGGTTTTCTTCCACTGGGGTGTCCTGAGCATATAAATTAATCTGAATGCCATGCACACTGAATCTTTCTCCCCAGGCAAATGCTGGCAGTTGGAGACCATCAGTGTCCCATTATTACACGGGGATGATCTGAGCCATCTGTGGGTCTGCCAAGGCTGATATTTATTTCCTTCCTTTCGCGTGTGTGTTTGGCCAGGAGTGAGCAGGAGCCAGTGCCCTTTTCTTTCTGCCCTGCAGCCGTTTTCCAGAGCAGTGAACCACACTCACACGGGTGTGCAGCCAAGCACGTGTCTAGGAGTCATCTGTTTGGCAGCAATGCTTGTGCAGACAGGAGCTTATTAATGCCAGCTGAATCCATGGTGATGGGAAGTGCAAGGGGCAATGCTACCCATGGAAACCACAGAGCTGCCTGCTGTCAGTGTCCTGCTCCCAGGTGCTCGAGAGTTTGCTGGAAATCGAAGGATTCATTTGAGATCACCAGCTGGAAGTGGAACTGCGCTGCTGCTTTTCCTGGTCTCCTTTTATTAATTGCACACACTTATGCCCGGTATTCCAGAAGTACCCAGCAAGTCTCACACCTAAGACACAGGATGGTGCCAAATGCTCTGGAAATGAGAGTAACACCAAGAGGGGTTCATTGCCAAAATGGCAAAAGCAGTGTGAAGGATTATTACCTTGGCTTTCATTACCACTAGACAGCATAATAAAGCATAGCAATGCTCCGAAGCAGTGCAAGTCTGGTGACTAAGCTCAAAGTGCCTACTGCAGCAGCTAGAACTAAACTAGAATTTTCACTGAAGCATACAAAGAGTTCATGTGCTCTGTTTTACCAGCAGAGCTTTAAGGATAATAACTTTTGTCAAGAGAAGCACAATTTAAACCATTGCAGCTATTTTGATAGTGAATCTTTTCTATAACCTAAGAGCTAGTTCCTTCCCTGATAGAAAGATGTGCTAAAAGCATAAGGCACATGCGGGGGAAAAGGCAGGGTTGTTATTTCCATTTGGGAAATGTGAAACATAAGGGAGATGTGATTTTTTTTCCCCAAACTTCACAGGAACTGATAAAAACCACCAGACTTCAATGGAGACAGTACAGTTATATTATGGGAGGCAACTGCAGCTTGTGACTGCAACTGCAAGGTGATGTTGATTCAAATTTTCTTGTTCGCTGTTGGATGGAGGGAAATGGATGAAGGTGGTGAAGCTGATGAGGGGACAGTTAAATGTGCCCATGCAATTACAGGCCGGGGAAAGGGGATGGCTGAGAACCTGTAGTCTTTCAGCACCTTTAATGGTATTGGCATAACTAGGTGTCCAGCCTGAGAGACCCCCATGCCTGCCACTTGTGTGTTCACTGAGGGTCCGAAGGCTGCAGTTGCACCTTCTCTCCCTGGAGCAGTTCCTTGCCTTGTGCTCTCCTCAATCTGCTGTGAATGCCAGCTGCATGGATATAAACACAAGAGGATTTTTTGCATATGGGAAAAAAACATCAAGAGAGGAAGGAGGATGTGCAAACCTCTCAGTAGTGGCATAAATTAGCTGTTGAAGAGCTAGGCTGTGGCCATCACCATTACCTGAATTATAGGTCTTTAGTCTGAATGGCTTCAAAGCAAGCTATGTTTTTGTGTATCACCCCTTCATCCTTTAATATTTAGAAGATGAAAGGAATGATTTCAAGCTCTGGTGGGGAACTTAGGCAGGAACAGAACATTCTTATTGTGTAGACAGAGGATATCTCATAATTAAAGTACAAACTATGAGCACAACTACGTAGACCCGCTCATTTCAAATGGCTTGTGGGATATGTCTGGAATACAATTTACCCGTGTGTGTTCTGACCAGTTCTGGCCACAAGCAGAACACACCAGAAGGCCTGGGGTCCTAAATTTTGAAGCTCAGTTTTTGATCTGTTAGACAAGTTCAAGTCAAAGCTGCTGAAAGCGAGCCAGAACCAGTGAGTGAAGCTAGTTTATCATTTCATTAATAATTACAAGTTACTACTCTTGATTTTTTCAGAAGAAAATACCTGGTACCAATAGCAACAAACCTCCATTTGGGGCCTTTCTGGTAGACTGGAAAGCAGCTCTTGTGAGGCATAACAACTGTGTATGATGCCAGGGAGAAATGAGAGCTAATAAAATGCAGAATATACATCACCCATTTACATTTATTGCACATTAAACCTCGGCACACACAGAAGATAATGACGGATGCAAATTGAGAGCACTCAGTGTGTCTGTCGTCGGCAAACGGGCACGGAGCCAGAGACCCATATTTTCACCAACCACGTGTTTTGGGAGAGGGTCAGGGCGGAATCAAGCTGCAATGCAGGGTCTGTTAGGCTGCAGATTAACCTCACTGGGGAAGTGTGCCAGCACCTTTCCTTCTGTTTTGCATCCAGATTCACTGCAATCAATTATTTACTTGCAGAGGTGAGTCTGAAGCCAAAATACCACCTTTGCAAGCTTAGATTTCTGACCCAGACAGCCTGTCTTGGGTCAGCAGCCAGGAACCTCAGCTGAGGTCAGTCTGGAACAATTATATAAAAGGCAGTCCCTAGCTGGAAGGATTTATGATATAAATAGGCAATTCAGATAAAGGAGTTAGCATCCTTGTTACTCAGGTGGGGTGACACTGAACTTTAACGCGCGCGCACACCGATGAGGACTGTATGATAGAGCTGGAAATGGCTTTCCAATGTGCTGTCCTTATGTCGGTGTATTAATTACAAGGCAAACCTGTTAATCTGCTCTAGGAAGGAGCTGGTTAGTTCTTTCTCTTTATTCTTTTTATTCAAACTGTTTGTAGATCACTTTTAGTCAATCAGCACAGGAGTTTGCTCTAATGCAGAAACTCCCCCTTTGAGTGGGAACAGCAGAGCAAGGTGCAAGCTTCTGCACAGCTGGAGCATAGCTGCAGTGCTGGAGAAACATCTGGATAGACCACACAGCACTTAATTTTACAAGGCAGTGAGCTGACAGGTCTCAATCAAAATAGCACCTGGACAATCACCGAGAGATCTGATCCTGGTTCCAGTATTTATTTTCAAGAAACAATGCTGGCACCAAAGACTGAATATGTTTTGCCTTTCTGTCTCTCGCCCCTCCTGTGAGTGAATTGCTAGGAGAACATTTTGCTGCTTCCTTTCCTTCTGCTGTGCCAAAGATAAACAGCCCGTCAGCGCGATGCTGAAAAGGAACAGAGAGAGGGGGCTGGAAGTAGTTTAATTACTAAGAGAGCTTGTTTTGTGTATGGTGTGATTGCTTCCTATGATACAGTAACTTCTCTTTCCCTATGCAAGCATGGTGTTTCTATTTATCAGGATGAAACTGAAGCAGCAAATTACAGAGGGAGAAGGAGCAACCGTATTGCTCTATTTGTAAGCAAAACTGGCAGCGTGTGTGAAAAAGCAGCAGCTCCTGTTGGAAGCCTAGTATGGGTTTTCTCTTTGCAGAATTACAGCTGCTTTGGCCCTTCCTTGTATTTCCTGTTCTTAATTAGATTTTAAAATCTTGCCTAGTTTGAAAGAGTTAGATGATGTTATTTCCATTTTACAGAGAGAAAAATTAAGACAGAGCAGCTTTTATCTGTCAACATTGGTAGTTATCATTTTTTTAATACTGAAAATGTGTTGAAGCTGGGAAATAGATACAGTGGGGAGCAAAGCGAACTCTGCTCTAGCTCCTTGCTTGCAGGGAGCTGCCTCAGTTGAGCCCAGAGCTGTGCCAGAAAACCTCTCTGCAGCAATGTGAGGGATGGAAAGATGCAGGCTAGCCGGTGGATTTGTCTGCAGATCCATGTGCAGCACTGGGGTCTCTGGCGGTGGGGGGAAGGGTTCTGTTTACATTAGGTAACGTTTCTTTAATCACCTTTTCCATTTAATTTTCTGTGCTTTGTGCTGCCTGCTAGGGATCGTTAAGCAATACTCTAGTTATCGCCGCATATCACTTAGCGTGCTTTGCTCTAATAAGCTTTTGTAAATAAAACCCGGAGAGATGAAAAGGCCAACGCCTGATTATGAGCTACCAATTTTGTCTCATTAAGTTCTTATAAGGGGGAAAAAAGTAAATAGAATCTTTATCAATCTCGTACACTTACAGCCTGAAGAGAGCTTTCCACATTCATTAAGGAGGATGCTGAGAATAGAGATGCGTTTCCAGGCGCTTTTTGGCTTATGAAGCTGTTAAGGGATGCTTTACTGATGATCAGCTTTTACTTCAATCAAAAGATGAGAAGGTAAAGATGGAACCTAAAGAATCATAAAATATTTATATGCAGCGGTTGGAAGGGGCCAATACACAATGGTGTGCCGTTTTCACTCTTAAATGTGTATATTGGCAGTGTTATGGATACTAAAAGAGAAGAATAGTTTTCCTGCTGGAACTTTTTGCATTTCTATTTTGATAGATGTTTACATGAGATTACCAATAAGTGTGGAAAAATCCAATACAGGAATCATATATAATTAACTCGACCTGTCTGCTCATCAACTGGAATTTACCTGACATTTTGTGTATCTTTTAGAAATCTACAATTAAAACCCCAAACTAAAAATAGATGTCCTTTATCCCTGTTTCCATCTTTTATCATCCCTACTTTCTTGAATGTCTTAGTCATCAGTTTAAGACAAATTACTATTGTGGTCACTTGACTATTCCAGTAAAAACGTCCATAAATTTCACTATGCAGAACTTAAACCCAGCTTCAGCTCTTACTAGATAAATACCTTTATATGGAAAGCTTTCTTGTTGTATGTATTTCCCTAAAATTTGGGGTAATGTTTACTCTAAAGTCTGCAATTGGAAAATGTTGGCCAACTATGATCAGAGCCTGGAATTTTCATTGGCAATTTGAAATTCCGTAAATCCTGATGGGTTATCCTAAGAGGTGAGGCTAGTAGCCTGCATATGTATCCTTGCTTTGTTATTGCACTATTATATTTCCTCTAATACACTGAATACATAAAATCCCCCATTTTTCCATCTTCCGTTATATCGTCCCCTTTTATCTTTTTGTACTTCCATACTCCAGCTCCAGTGTCCTTGTGTTTCCTTCCTTCATGAAGACAAGCAGTTCATTCATCAGACAAATTCATGAAATAGATGAGTAGAGACAGCTTAGTCAGCTAATTTCTTGTGGGCGTCACAGCACAAGTAGATGATTTGAAAATTATAATAGCATTTTCTTTTGGAGGAGATAGTGTGGAAATTTTCTTCTCACTTTTCATGTTTCGCAGGTTCTATTTAGTCTTTTTTAATGCAATCTTCACAGCTTTGACCTCTATCATTTCTGATCCTTCCCCCTTTCATCCTCTTCAGGAACAAGAGCCATCTTCCCCACAGGGTAGTGGCAAGAAGCTTAACCTTTGACCTTCCTTTAAATACTGAACAGAAACATCTATTAACATTAGCTGAATGAAGCCTGCGCTCCCTAAAACTGCTTGGCATTATTATATTGACAGTTTTGACCTCTGTTGATATTTGAAGCCTGAGCACTTTTCTGGTGTGCTGTTTTCTGAAAACCGCTCCGACACGCATCGGAAGTGGTCTTTAGTCTGAAACTGCTCAGGAGCTGCAGATGTCAGAGGCATTAAGTCACCATCCAGTTTGGAAATGGGGCACTTTGCTTGCTTAGTTGTGGTGGGTTGGGTTGGATTTCCTGTGTTCTGTGATTGTGGCATCACGTCCCAGCTGTCTGCCTGCTTCTCTCGGAACACACTTACGTTGTAACTGCAGCCTCTTCCAGTTGTCCCCACTCTTTGGGCTGTGCAGTGCCACTTTCATTCTGTTGATAGCCTTGGGTGGTGCCAGGATGCACTCAGCCATCGCAGACTCTCAGGCTGTAGTCTCCAGTGCATGAAGCTGATGCTGCAGAAGCATGGAGAAGGTTTTGTGAACCGATGTGGCTGTATCACAGAATCACACAGAATCNCGGCTGTATGTTCTGTGACTAGTGGGTTCTCAGGGTGTGAGAGAGGACCTGGAGGACCTGTCCTTCCAGTAATTCCATTTCTGTTAAAACCTTGCCAAGACTGCCGAACCAGGGATGCTGCACACCAGGCAATACCGCGGGCTGAAAGCGAGCACAGCAGCAGCAGGAATACAGATGCACCAGACATGTTAATGGCAAAGGTATACATGCAGGTGCCAGACTTAAATATGGCTTGTGAAGTTAAACAATACACAGTTTTAATCTACAGGCAACTTGATTTAATGTTTCCTTTAATAAAACAAGTATTTGCCCAAGTCCACTGCCCTTAACAGTAAATGCAACAGCACCACCTTTGGGTTCTGGAAGGAGATGCGCTTGGAGCTGCAGCCCCTTTCCCCTGTTTTTCTCTGTAGCTGACTTATCTGCTGCATTGATGAAGATTTAATATGAATAGTAAAACTGGGGAGGCGGGGGGAGGATCTGCTGCGGTACTGAAGTGGCCTATCACAGGGTGGAAGCAGTGGCAGGTCCATAGCTATCGTACACATGTCTCGTAGTCAGATGGTAAGCACAGAATGCAGGGACAAACTCAGGCTTCACAGGCAATACCAGGACCCAGAGTCAGGCTAGAGTGGATTTTCCCATCTCTAATTCTTCTTTTTGCATCTGGCAATAATTCATGCTGTTGTTATGCATTTTAATTAGGAAGATTAGCTCTGTGAATAGCAAGCCAGGTATGTTTTCCTCTGGAGAAAAGGTTTTCAACCTTTTGCTCTCGCTTACAGAATGTGCAAGACTGCATCAGATGGGCACACGTGGCTTTGCAAATATGTGAGCGTGCGTATGTGATGGGTGTGCTGATAAGCACGGCTGAGCACGTGCTCCGAGTTTGTGTACGTGCTCGTGTGTCTGTGGGCAGCCAGATATCTCCATAAGCAAGCTGTTGTATGAACAATATATTCACGCAGCTTTCATACCAGTGTTGCATGTTTGTATGCTCCCATTGATGTGCTGATGTCCGATTGTGTTGATATGGATATATCTATAGATGGTGCCCGTGTGTGCACACATTGTATGCTTGCTTAAGAATCTGGTCCCTATAAAACTGAGGGTGGGTGCATGTGGGAGTGTTTGCAGAAATAGCAGTGAAGCCAAAAAATTCCAGTAGTAGTAATTAGATACATTTATTATTGTCAGTGCATTCAGTGATGTTCCTTACCAGAAGAAGTTTTCTCCCCTAAAAGAGACAAAACAAGCCCCAAACAACCAAATAAATGAAGTAAAAATGCTGTTGCTTTTATATGGAGGAGGTGAAATCTAAGCCTTGTTAGCCCTTGCTCTTTCACATGGTCTGAGGGACTGGAACCTCACTAATCACAGGGAGATAAACCGGAGAAGTGTTGCTAACAAGCCTTCAAGCTGACAGCAGGATTTGACAGGGTTGCTGTACTGCTGTGTTGAAGGTCTTTAAACTTTAGGGGTTATTGTCCTCTAACCCTGGAAAAAACCATACCAGGTATCCATATGCGCTGCTGCACAGTTCTCACTCCTAATTGGACATACAAGAGTGCTGAGGAGCATCTGGCACTGCTTGATGGGCTACGCATAGTTTTCACATCTATGCTTTGCATGTCTTGCAGAACAAGAGAACAGCTTGTGCTGTGTCTGTCCGAGATGGCCATCAGCCTCGTACCAAACTGTGGATGCCAGTCAGAAATCTCCCCTGGGCTCCAGCAGGCTTTGAGCCAGACCTGGCCAAATCCTTTGCTTTTGTAGGTATTTGTGTGTGAGTGTAAATACGACCCCAAACTTGATCCTCTGCCCTTAATGTTCACAGAGTCTGCAGGGATTAGCAGCCCACAAAACATGTCTTTGCATTTCATGTTCACAGCCAGGCCTATAAATTGGTCCCTTTACGTTCAGGTGTGATATTCCTGGGAGTACAGTTCTTCAGCACTATTATCCTTCAGTCTGCTTAGCTTTCAGCAAGGTCATTTCCTCACCTTTCCTACGTCCTCTGTCATTCCCTCTTCCTATACTCGCTTTGATGCGATTGATTTCATTGCTGTTTATCAACTCCCCAAAGGGTTTTTCTCAGCTTCTGCCAAACATGCACTCTTAACAAGAGCCTGCCTAGAAACTGCTAAGACCCTTTAATTGAAGAGACTCCTACGATGTAGCACTGTATGTCACTGGAAGCATCTGTATTTTGTCTCATAGTTCACATGTATATAATGCTCAAAGGAATGAAATTAGTGAAGTGGGATTTGGCTTATTCCATCTCCTGCTTTTCATTCCTTCTGCCATCTCTGAGGCAATGGTAAAAAAAAGTGAGGATCTGCCCAGCCGCAGCCACAAAAGGAGATCAGGTCCCTGGGGTGGAAAGGACAAAACCCAGCTTTGTGTTGGTTCATCTCATGCTCCTGCTGCTCTGTTTGCTTCCCATGGGCTCTGCCCCTGGAAGATGGAGCACAGCGCTGATTCCACAAAAACTCCTCTGATCTACGCTGTGGTCTCACCCATGTGTTGTCAGACCCCTCTGAGCCTGGTTTTGAGGCACACAGAATACTTTTAACCACATGCAGCTCTTCTTGGAACACCCTGCAAATGCAGAGCAGTGTTTGGGATCAGCCCCGAGATCACTGTGCCTTGTTCTCCTTGGGAAGGGCTCTGGGGCCGTGTGCTCTCAGGTCGGGGTGCAGATGAGTGCAGAGCACCCTGCAGATTCACAGCACTGTGCGGATGATTTTAAGTCCCTGTGAAAAATAATTGACACACAATCCAATCCTGCCAGATGCCACCACTGCCCTGGGGAACGGGACACTGCTCTCTCTGACCCTGGTGCTTGAGCTGGTGTTGTTCCCTCGGGGAGGCATCCAAGTACCTTCTCTGGATCAGGCCTTTCATTAGCAGATCACATCCATGAGAACCAATTATCGGCTGAATTATCAATAAAGGGCAGTGTGGTGACAGCGGTGGGTGACCACGTGAACTAACAAGCAGGTGCATCTTGAGAGCCCTCATAGAGAGGGAAGGGAGGAAGGAGCAAGCAAACGTTGCTACTTCCATAATGCTGCTTTAGGGGAGAAAAGAAGGCAAATGAAGTGGAATAAAAGCTGCAAAATGGAACACCCCTGACAGTTTGCTGCTGAATGTAGTTTTTCATCTAGAACTAAGAGGGTGGTTCATAACAGGCGTGGAATGAGGGGCACACAAGTGTAGGTACCATCCCAGGGAGATTTCAAAGAATATCTTCAATTGAAGAATTTGTGCAATTAGCTGGAATTACACAAAGATGCACAAACAACCTTGGCAAAATGGCATAAAGCAAAAAGAGGAAAAAAAAAAAATCCAGTGCTTCATAGTGTCTGATGCTATTTTGTCTTTTGATGTTTGTTTTCTGTACGGTGCCAGCAATTTCTATCATCTCTGGTGCATGTTGCCAAGTCTATTATTTGCAATGATTCCTGCTTTAAATATTTTTAGCAGCAGCGGATCTTTAATCACAGGGAAATTGTTTTCAGGAATGATTTTTATGTGCATCCAAAAGCAAATCTGAAGGTCTAATCCAAAAACATTTGTGATCATCTTGTAGCCGAGGGACAAAGTAGGCAGGATGGGACGAACCCAAAGGCCGTTAAGGAGAAGGATGTCTCATTTGGATGAAACAACTGATCTCTGCCCTCTGCTGAATCCATAGGGTGCTTTTGGCTGGTAATGATAAACTCAGTCTGTGACCAGAGAGAGCAGTCCACCCTCTGGTATCCATAATGCTGGAAATCAAGTATTTCCCTGCAGCATGTTTGTGACAAGCTGAGTAAATCACAACTATAGAAAATACTTTTTAATGCTCCGGTATGTCCATTGGTCTTTTAAAAGGAGCAATGATTTTTGATACTTGAGAGTTAGCTACCCAGCGGGTGTGTGTCTGTACAGTTCCATTGACTTCACTAAGGAAACAGCAAACTGGAGAGTAGAAATGGGAAATCAAGCTTCTCTTTTATTATTGCATTCTTGAGATCCTGGAATCAAATAGTCCAGTTTTGAAAAGTCCTGTTAAGAATTTAAGAACTGTGGCTTTGGAGCTAAATGAGACATTGACCTTGAATTTGTTCCTGGTAGGAGGTAAATCTCACCCAGGATACAGGGGTGTTTGAGTGCACAACTACCATTAATTTTACTACTAGGTGTCTGTGTGTGTGCTAAATACCTTTAACAACATTACCTTAGTATCAGAGGCTGGAGGGTTCAAATAAGCACATAAAATCTCAGATGATNGCGATTGATTTCATTGCTGTTTATCAACTCCCCAAAGGGTTTTTCTCAGCTTCTGCCAAACATGCACTCTTAACAAGAGCCTGCCTAGAAACTGCTAAGACCCTTTAATTGAAGAGACTCCTACGATGTAGCACTGTATGTCACTGGAAGCATCTGTATTTTGTCTCATAGTTCACATGTATATAATGCTCAAAGGAATGAAATTAGTGAAGTGGGATTTGGCTTATTCCATCTCCTGCTTTTCATTCCTTCTGCCATCTCTGAGGCAATGGTAAAAAAAAGTGAGGATCTGCCCAGCCGCAGCCACAAAAGGAGATCAGGTCCCTGGGGTGGAAAGGACAAAACCCAGCTTTGTGTTGGTTCATCTCATGCTCCTGCTGCTCTGTTTGCTTCCCATGGGTTCTGCCCTTGGAAGATGGAGCACAGCGCTGATTCCACTAAAACTCCTCTGATCTACGCTGCGGTCTCACCCATGTGTTGTCAGACCCCTCTGAGCCTGGTTTTGAGGCACACAGAATACTTTTAACCACATGCAACTCTTCTTGGAACACCCTGCAAATGCAGAGCAGTGTTTGGGATCAGCCCCGAGATCACTGTGCCTTGTTCTCCTTGGGAAGGGCTCTGGGGCCGTGTGCTCTCAGGTCGGGGTGCAGATGAGTGCAGAGCACCCTGCAGATTCACAGCACTGTGCGGATGATTTTAAGTCCCTGTGAAAAATAATTGACACACAATCCAATCCTGCCAGATGCCACCACTGCCCTGGGGAACGGGACACTGCTCTCTCTGACCCTGGTGCTTGAGCTGGTGTTGTTCCCTCGGGGAGGCATCCAAGTACCTTCTCTGGATCAGGCCTTTCATTAGCAGATCACATCCATGAGAACCAATTATCGGCTGAATTATCAATAAAGGGCAGTGTGGTGACAGCGGTGGGTGACCACGTGAACTAACAAGCAGGTGCATCTTGAGAGCCCTCATAGAGAGGGAAGGGAGGAAGGAGCAAGCAAACGTTGCTACTTCCATAACGCTGCTTTAGGGGAGAAAAGAAGGCAAATGAAGTGGAATAAAAGCTGCAAAATGGAACACCCCTGACAGTTTGCTGCTGAATGTAGTTTTTCATCTAGAACTAAGAGGGTGGTTCATAACAGGCGTGGAATGAGGGGCACACAAGTGTAGGTACCATCCCAGGGAGATTTCAAAGAATATCTTCAATTGAAGAATTTGTGCAATTAGCTGGAATTACACAAAGATGCACAAACAACCTTGGCAAAATGGCATAAAGCAAAAAGAGGAAAAAAAAAAAATCCAGTGCTTCATAGTGTCTGATGCTATTTTGTCTTTTGATGTTTGTTTTCTGTACGGTGCCAGCAATTTCTATCATCTCTGGTGCATGTTGCCAAGTCTATTATTTGCAATGATTCCTGCTTTAAATATTTTTAGCAGCAGCGGATCTTTAATCACAGGGAAATTGTTTTCAGGAATGATTTTTATGTGCATCCAAAAGCAAAACCGAAGGTCTAATCCAAAAACATTTGTGATCATTTTGTAGCCGAGGGACAAAGTAGGCAGGATGGGACGAACTCAAAGGCCGTTAAGGAGAAGGATGTCTCATTTGGATGAAACAACTGATCTCTGCCCTCTGCTGAATCCATAGGGTGCTTTTGGCTGGTAATGATAAACTCAGTCTGTGACCAGAGAGAGCAGTCCACCCTCTGGTATCCATAATGCTGGAAATCAAGTATTTCCCTGCAGCATGTTTGTGACAAGCTGAGTAAATCACAACTATAGAAAATACTTTTTAATGCTCCGGTATGTCCATTGGTCTTTTAAAAGGAGCAATGATTTTTGATACTTGAGAGTTAGCTACCCAGCGGGTGTGTGTCTGTACAGTTCCATTGACTTCACTAAGGAAACAGAAAACTGGAGAGTAGAAATGGGAAATCAAGCTTCTCTTTTATTATTGCATTCTTGAGGTCCTGGAATCAAATAGTCCAGTTTTGAAAAGTCCTGTTAAGAATTTAAGAACTGTGGCTTTGGAGCTAAATGAGACATTGACCTTGAATTTGTTCCTGGTAGGAGGTAAATCTCACCCAGGATACGGGGTGTTCGAGTGCACAGCTCCCATTAATTTTACTACTAGGTGTCTGTGTGTGTACTAAATACCTTTAACAACATTACCTTAGTATCAGGGGCTGGAGGGTTCAAATAAGCACATAAAATCTCAGATGATTATCTGAATCAATTTTGGAATGTAAAATAATAAAACTTAATGAGCACAGCTTTTCTCCCAGCCTATCTGCATGACTTCTATTGATTATTGTTTTTAATAAGGAAGCACCTCTAGTTGTCTACTGAAATTAAAGGCATGCGTTTTCCATGCTTAAAATCCATAGCTAGGGCTTGCAGGCTCAGAAATGTGCACACAACATGTGTTCATAGGAACATTTCTTTTTTTAGTTCCTGCATCCTTTTTCCTTTTCTTAATGTAGCGGTTTCCCTGTGGCGGCATAAATGCAAACACATGAGAAGGGCCCCAAGAAGGGACCACGGTGTTTGCAAATGAGCTAAATACAGTGTGATCCATGACTTGGCTGATCTCTGGGCACTCCAGTAACAGAGCCAGTTAAATATGGTAATTATACACTAATCAAGTGGTGAAGGGCTGACCTGGTTGCTTTACCAGGTGGGGCTCTGATGTGTGAAAGATTCGGTGCCCACCAAAGCTGGGATAACTTGGATCAGCTCTGCAGCCGTTCAGCACGGACAGTGCATCTTGCAAAGTCTGTGCCACAGCAAAGGGCCCCATCACGGGAGAAACCTGCAGCGGGAAACGGAGCTCCTGCAAGCCTGGTGCAGAATCCAGTGTCTTTCATTATGCTGCTGTTGCAAATCAAGGATTTCACAGAAACCCGCGGCACTCTGCTGCTGTGGGAGTGCCACACACCGTTTGCTTTCCATTCTTGCCTTGTTTAAATCATGTTAGGCTTCTCGTTAGGAAACAGACCTGTAAGACTTACAGCAACCACTCTCCACCGCCAAGAGCAAATAGCTATGTAAAATTTACTGAGCAAATACTTTTTGGATTGCAAGATTTTAAGAAGAGGCAGGAGATATTCAAAGTCTCCAAAGGGTTTTATAATGGTGCCAGTTTTTGTGATTCTATCAGTACGAGTCTCTCAATATTTACTGTTTGTTTTTAAGGCTGTGTTTGTTGCAGAGATGTGATCACATTTGAATCTCAGCGTTATGCGCTTGTTTCTTTATGAAAAGGAATGTTTCTAACCCTTGAAGATTTAGAGGAAAAATGGGAGATGTGCCTTGCTGAAACCCTGGGGCAAACAGAAAGAAATCTAAGCTCAAACTTTAAAGATATTCCATAAATTTAATCAGACTTTTGCATTTTGAGCTATGCCTTTTGACACACGATAGCCTCTGTAGCTCTGTTTCTGTCTTTATTGTGCCTGAGGGAGATTGCTGTCTTGATAGTACTGTGACCACTCCAGTTTCCAGAAAAGTTTTCTGTTTGTTATTAAAATGTAAATTCCTAATTTGGAATTCTTTGTGTATGTTTATACATCTGTACCAGGAGAATATGCTTCAGAATCTCCAGGACTCATTGTTTATCTCGGAGCTGCGATGGGACAGGGAGGCAGCAGTGCAGTTCCAGACATTTCCTCTCCAGCCAGGTGTATGGAACCTTTTTCAGAGGTGTGCTGCCTTAGTCCATATTTCTGCTGCCTTGCAGCCCAAGCAGATCCACCTCCTGGCTGCTGCTACCCAGCCTAGTAGTGCGCTGAGCCACAGATCTTCTTTTACCCTCTGGCAGTCTAACTATCTTCTCTAATGTAATTAAAATGATAATTATTTCCCATCCAGAACATTTCTCTTACTTATAGTCTGTGGCAGTATTAAAGTTGATTAAACACATATGTTGCTGGTAGATAGCTCCTCCAATTGCATATGGAGTGACAAAGGGTTAGCTAAGGGAGAAGAAAATATAATGCAATACTCTGCTAGTGCAAAAGGAAGGGCAACTGGAAAAAGCAGAGTCTGTGTCAGCAGGAAGGCCTACATTCATCAGAAAGGTGTCTCTGCATAAGGTAGGGCTATGGCAGGCGGGAGAACAAGCTTACAGAAGTTTTGGGAGAGCGTGTCTTACCTCTTTATTTGGTGGAGGCCAGTTACCTGCACTGCCGAAGCTGATGGTTGAGCTAGGAGACAATACTCTGCCCTCATCAGGTCTCTGGGTAATTACTTTGGGCTTCAGTTTGTGAGGCACGTGCTCATCTTTGAATAAAGTGTAAATGCAGAGGGATGGTGTACATGAGCATATGCCAGATAGGTCTGATCTGTCTCTGTTGGTCTGTGTATCCATATGCCAGGCCATCCATTTATTCCTGTATTTATTTGCTGTTGTGTCTTCTCTCAGTCCTGACAGAACAAACGGGATCAGGGGGGCGATGTTATTAACAATTATTTCCCCGTGTTTTCCTGCACACTGCAGTTAAGCACGGGCTGAGGTGTGTGTATGAATATCACCCTCTCCGACAGAGCCAGCTTAGGGCTGGGAGCAGTGTCGGCACCGAGGGGGCTGGCTGCTGCGATGTTTTCCCCTCGGGAGTCCCTGCGTGGGCTCTGGTACAGGAGCCCTGCACCCATCTCGGGTACCACACTCACCCGAGCCCAAGTGTCCTACAAACGACCACAGGAAACCTACGGCAGTTTTGAGGAACTCTGTGGAGGAAAGTTTTCAGGCTTTTGTGGATAATAAGAACTTCGGTCTCCAAGGCTTTCAGAAAATTTTGTTTAACTAGTAGGAAAACTAATACAAAGCAAAGCTATTTCCTCATTCTCTGATCTCATAGACGGGATGCAAACTGCTGAAGGTGGCCATCTTTCTCACCACAAACAAATGGATCTTTATCTTAAAAGCATTAGTAAGACTGCGAAGCGAAAGGGACAGAAATAGCACTTGCTTTCACAGTGTAATTGCCTGTATTCCATCTGGGGAAGAACTGTGCGTTTTCCCATTTGCAGAAGTCACAATCTAAAATGCTTTAAAATGTACTCTTTTTTTTTCTTCCTTTTCCTCCCATGGAAAAACTGCTGAGGTAGATTTTTCTCTCCCCGTAAACAGGATGCATTTTATCATTGTGGTAGGTACCCTGCAAGCCTTTACAAAGAAAAGAGTGGAAGTCAGAGTGAGAGAGAGAGAATGACAAAAGCTTCACAGATTGAATTTGCTCCCCTGTATACTGGAGGGAAAGAATAGAAGCATGTTGGTATGGAATGATGTCTTTGATCATGTGAAAAAGTGGAGGAAGCTGCAGAGGTAGGGGCAATTTTTGAATAAATAATAACTAACAAAAAATTGCTTGGTACATGCTCTTTGCTCAGAAGTTACTCCTTTCTAATTGCTAACTCTGACTGCTTGCTTTTCTTCTGCTGCTGTCAGCAAAGTTTCACAGCAGACCCAGGTTCCTTTTCCTGCTTCAGAGACAAGGCTGTGTTACTTGGGCTGCGTATTTTGTAAGACCATAAACTGGTGAAGCACTGGTTTACATTTGCCCACCTTCCTGACCCACACATTTCTGCCCACATAGCCTTCTGCTAACCTGGCTGTACCTCAGGGCTGTTTATTTTTTCACATATACCTGCATGGACCTGTGGTAGGTCCAGAGCCTATAGCTGCAGCTGTAAATAACAAATATCTAGCTCCTGCTGCCAGGAAATAGCCTACCATGAGGATTCCCTTCTGCAAGACTTATTTTCCCTTTTCGGAAAAAGCCATGGAGGATTTTTCCCATAAGGGAGGCCATGGCTATCCATGAGAAGCTCAAAGGTACGGATCCAGCCTGTAATTCAGTTGTACATCCAAGGTCTCCAAGCCTGAGATGCAGTTCAGATGGGATCACACCCCTGAGCCAGTTCTGTGCCCCTGCTCTCTCCAGTGCTTGCCCATCAGTGGCTACGAATGAGCGTCCCCCACCCTCTGACGAGGCCCTTGCAGGACACGCGGTACAGCTTTCTGCCTCAGCCTTTGGGTAAATTGAAAGCTCTTCATGACCATCTGTCTTGCTCTGGTGCACGAGTGGATGATGAGTAGACCCTATCCTAGTTCATCCTCTGCCCATCCATCATGCACCCTGCCACCTGCTGTCCCCTTAATGAAAGGAACAGAGAGGGATGAGAGCTAGACAGCCCAATGGACACCGACAGACAAAGGGATACGCTCCTGGGTCCCACCGCTCTCAGCACTGTATGAATCAGGGGTACATGGAGCTAACTGAGCTGCTTCCCCTTGGTGGAAACTGTTCCCACTGGGGGTTTTTTTCCATATTGTTTTCTCTTAGGGATTTGCAGATAACAGCTAATTTGGGAATGAAAAGGTACTGGTGGGAAGAGCTCATTCCATGGCACACTACTGTACTGCTGTGATGTAACCTGCTACAATGTGAGGCACAAGGGATGATGTGTCTGTACAAGCAGGAGAACCCTTTAGCTTCATGCCATGCTGATGTATTTATAAGGAACCCAACACAAAGGTGACTGATACCTGGCCAGACTTCAGTGGCCTTTGGATCAAGTTTATATTCCCAGAGTAAGACATCTACAGCATTAATTGTACCCAGGACTCTTCTGCCAAGTAGATCTCAAAGCAGTTTGCAAAAGCAGGCGCTCTCTAGGACACTGTTCCTCCAGCTGTGTTGGTGTGTCACCCTGTGCATGCCAGTCGTGCGATGGAGATAATAAAAAATATTTCCTGATGCCCTTATCTCTCCCAGAGAAACCACTGCAGAGTTTCTTCTTACCCAAAGAAGATTTGCTCCTGTGCCAAGAGAACATATAAGAGGACACGTAAGGGCACCATCTGGAGCCCCCTGCTACAGTGGTATTAGCAGAGACATCCAGCTGAAATGAATTGCAATGAAAGTGCCATTTGTTTTTAGAGGGGAAAATGGAAATCTGTTATCCTGCGGGAGGGGAGGTGATACCAGCATATTCATGCCCCAGATGCTAGTTTCAGCAAGCAGCAGTACAAACTGAGAGCTGAAGTTCCCAAACATTTATGTTGATTCAGAAAGTTCCGGTAGGAAAGCCGGCTTCTCTCCATCCTGCAGTGTCTGGCTTTCTCTTCTCCTGTGCAGTTATTCCAGGTCAGCTCGTGCTGAGAGTTCCCTGCTAAGTACTGCTGCCCTCGTCATTGCTAATGCACAGTGAGATACGAGAGAATCTCCACCCTCGTTTAACCTGACAGAGAATACTACACTGTTGTAAGTGTTGTTGATGCGATAAGTTACGTCTGTGAGCTCACCTGGGGTGGGAAAGGAGGGAGTCTCTGAAGCCTCTTTGCTCAATGGGTTTTTGAACAAGGCAGAAGAAAAATCTGATTGTTTGTTTTTCTGTTTTAAATCAGACTGGTTTGGTTATAGAAAACAAAAGAACATTTGTTTAGCTTTTTGATGTATCATTTTTTGGAATTATTTTGGAATGAAAAACTCTTGTCCCAGCCTCACCCAGGATTTTCATGCCTCTCCACACATTATGCCAGCGGTATGCAGGACTACCTTGTATTTATCTTCTTGTGGTTATTGCCAAGAACATTCGGTAACGACCATGGATGCTCAGGGATTTGAGGGAACAACCTGGTGAGAAGGAGACAGCGTTGCTGCGGTGCACGTACAGCTCAGCTGCAGAATGCCAGCACTCTGCTTCCAAACAAACTCTGCCCACGGCCACTGGCAGCTTGCTCTGTGGATGGATGTGTGGTCAAGGCAAAACATAAAAGCAGTAGAAATCTGTTGGAACCTGCTGAGCCACCTGCAGATTTCAAAGCGTGCCTGATGAGATATAAAACCAGACCTGATGAGGAGCTATTGCATTCCAGTTGTACTGTGTCCTTTAGAGACAGGTAGCTGGCTCCCCAGGGGGAAGCAAAAGCCTGATTAACTCTGGCGTGGTCTTTGACAGATCCGCAGAGCCCTGGGAAATGAGAGAAAGACAAAGAGAGGGATCCATGATCAATAATTAATTGCCATACTCAGTGTTTTACTGAGACATGATTACACCGTTCCAAGACTGCCTTTTCTTTTTCTCTTCTTGTTCAAGCTTTTTTAAGCTGTCTGTCCATCAAATCCTTTTTCGAGTCATCTCATCGATGACTGCGTTTTCAGTCCTGCCTGGGTACCAGTGCTATAATAAACACAAATATCTTCCAGGCCTCTGATCACATCCACTACGAAAGCCACATGAACACTAATTGCCTCCCTGTGTACTCCTCCTGGATGCTGTACACAGGCTGTGAGGAACTTACCAGCTTGTTTGGCACCATCCAGACAAAGCAAGTGCACTGCCAGTGATGCTTCTGTACCTCCTTTGCCAGCGGATAATTAGAGCTGCACCAACGATACGATGCTCACCTGATTTCACAGGAGATACTGGTGGTGTTCTTGCAAGATTCATGAACTTTTCAACCTGTTCAGATTCTCCCCCCCCATGTAGATGAGGATAATGTCTGAACATCTTACCAGCATGAATGCTTTATTCTGCTGATGTTGCCAGTAGCTAAACAAGGATTCTTCCCGTTTTATAGGAACAACTGAATCACGGAGGCGGCAAATGACTTACCACAGGGAGTAGGTGGTGGCACCAGGAAACTGATGTAGTTCTGGTGTCCAGCAACTATTTGGATTAACCTTTCTGAATCTGGGTGCACATGGTTAGTGGTGACCTTTTAGGGGCTTTGCCTCAAAATCAAGTGAAGCTGGCATTTTTTTGAGTATTTTGGGGTCAAATCAGATGCTGTTTGTCATTGGTTCCATTGGTTAGTCACACAATAGGACTTTTTCAGCATTTAAAGACAGTAAATTCCTTTCACATAATGTCCCACAAGCACAAAGGACAGAAAAAAAGGCAAATCTCCGATTGCCTTGAAGTGAGTGTCTGCCTACCCATCTTGCAGCACCAGGACGTTTGAAGAGAACTGGGAGCTTGTTAAGATCAACGGGAACAAAGCGCAGGCAGGGGTAGGGAAGGCTGCAGTGATTTTAGTATCATGTTATGAAGGAAAGAGAAAGGTGCCTTTCTGCTTCAGCTGAAGGGAGAATGGGAAAAGACAGCTCTCTCCTTCCCTAAACGAACGCATCTGCAACACTTCCAATTTGAATCCAAATAATATCTGAGGTTTGGGATTCAGCAGCAAACTAGCTTTGAGTCCTTAATCCCAGCGCCTGATGTTTGGGGGTGTTGGGATTTGGAGCTAATTAATTCAGCCACCTGTAATTTTCGCTCAGATGTGCTGTCTGCCTTTTTCCTTAGATTTATCATATGGTTTGGAAGGCTGCAGACAATGCTGGCCTGAATCCTAATCCCCCATATTGTGGGGTTTTTTTAAATCTTTCCCTTAGTCTTTTTTTTTTCCTTCACTTTTTCTAGTTTCTTCTTCTTTTCTTCCACCTTTCTCCTGCTGCTGTCTCCCTCTTCTGGGTCCTTACTCAAAAAAAAAAAAAACCAACCAAAAAAAAATCTCTGATATTCAGTAAGTGATTTGGCTCTGCACGAATGGAACGGTCTTGTTCCCTTTAGGGCCATCTGCAGAATGATGCTCCCAGTGCCTGGCCCTGTCCCCTTGGCTGGTTTCATCTAAGCACGAAAGATTCAGTGCTGAGTGTTTCTGTTGGGAACAAGGCTTCAGGTGATAAATATTGCAAGATCTAGAAAGCCCAGGAGTCCTGTCCTGATTTCTTTCCCTTGGCAGTGAAGAAGAATGAAAAGATAATTAGTTTGGAGTTTTCAGAAATGAAATGGAAAAGGTTAGTTCCTTCCCTTCTAATGCCGAGTGTTGGGCTTCAACTCTCCAGGCTGCAAGGTTCTGCAGCCAGCAAATGTGTCTGTGTGCTGGTTCACAGAACAGCCTCTGCTTTTCTGCTCCTGTACAAATAATGCCTTGTAATAACTGGAGCTGGAGTCAGTTTTCCCACATCTGTAGAGCCTGGAGCTGTTAATTTTTATGACTGCTTTTCATATTACATTAGTGCCAAGGGAGCCCGGGAGCCTGATCCTCCTGGGTGCCGCACACGCAGGCGGCGGGAGGCAGCTGCAGCCCCCGCAGCCCGAGCCCTCTGGCCAGAAGCGAGCTCTCCGCAGCAGTGCTGGGCATTCGTGCAGAGGCTTAATGGCTTCGGTGGGAGTGCCACGCTGAAAGAGGGTCCCTCCTCAGATCTCATGCAGACCCGGAGGCTAATAGGTACATGAAAAATGAAGAGGGATGGAAGATGTCAGAGCAATAGGAACAAGACAGGGTTGTTGCATTGGTTACGTTTTAGGTGCCTAATATAGATGCACTAAACCAATCAACAGTACAAGGCTTATCCCATCCTCTGCCCATCCAGTAACAGCAGCATTGGGAGTTTCTGAGCTAGTCCGTTTGAATTTCCAAATCCCCACCAGATTTACCTTAATTTTGGAAGGGAAAATGATCAGGCTTTGCAGGATTTCCTAGTTCAATCCCTGTTTTCCCGGGCTGTTAGGGATGGCTGGTAATAAAACTTCCCCTAAGTCACGTTTGTCACTTCACTTTACATAAATTTGAGGAAAATCCTCGAGCTGCAAGCCCTTCACGTGGTTTGGAAGTCTCTCTTGCAACTATGTCCTATTGCTCCTGCCTGATTGTAGGAGTGCCTGGTAGGTTCAGGTGTATGAAAACCCTCCTTTGTCTCTTGCTACCTTAGCAAGCAGCAGCTGATCTTCTTGTCTCGTGCAGTCAGGCAGCAGAGCTGTAGTTTCTGGTGCTGGCAACTTCATTAATATTGTTGTGAAGCTTTGGATCTGTCTTGAGGACTCGGGTGAAGCACTTTGATAGTCAGCCTGCTAATGCATGCTACCACTGTTTCTCTTGCAGAAATATTTCTTTTGAAGGTACGGAGAGGCCACCCAGGTTGTTCCGATTGAAGGTCAGGGGACATGTGCAGTGGTACCAACAAATAGGGCAACAGGACCCTGGAGCTCATGGGCCATCGCTGTTTGAATGAGATAAAGTTGTAACTAGTTAACATTCCCGGGTGTGAAATTAGAATGATCACATAATCTCCTTAGTCTCTGACTACAGGTCCAGCATGGGAATATGAATGTTAATTGGTATTTTCTTATCAATACACTCAAGTTGAGGGATTAAGGATAAGACTCTTAATACAACCTGAATTTTTGGGAGATGCTTCTGATTTTAGTGTGATCAAAGAAGCATCACTGGGGAGAAGGAGCGTAGGAACACGAACGTCGGTTCTTGAGGTGCAAACACTCGGTACACGTGATCCCACCCTTGCTGTTCTTCGCCAGCACACCTCATGTGCAGGCTGTGCAAAATGTCTCAAAGATTCAGTAGGACAGGTAGGAAATGCAAATGTGTTGTCGCTTGGTCTCTGGGTAGTTTTTGAGGCATTTTATTGTTATGACAGTGCTTTAAACGATGTTCCATAAAAAAGATCTGTGACCATGTAAACACATACACAAAGGACTCCTGTTGATTGCTCTATTTTTGCTTGCTATTTAAAGTTAAGGGCATGGTTAAAAACTTTGCTGAGCAGTGATGGTAAGACAAATCCCCTTAATGCCTACCAAAAGATGCATTACAACCACACGTTGCATCTCCTCCATCTTCTCCTAAACACAGCGTCATGAATTTCTGTGTTAATGCAAAACTCTTGCCGTACTAACAAATAAAGAGTGGCGGGTATAATAGACCATCAGCCCAGTCCCAGAGCACCAGCTGCTGGCTCTGTCAGGGTGACCTGGAGCAACAACAGGACGTGTGAAGCGGTGTATTTTCCTCCGATTAAGTGCAAACTCAGGGCTCCCTGGAGTACATTAGTGTGCAGGAATGCCCTCTGCGCCCGTCTGCCTGCCAGCACGCATCCATGTCCATCTTCATTTACGGTGAAAGGCAGAAGCTTGTACCTTCTGTGGTCGTAAATGGGCAAATACGGCTGCAATAACTAAATCTGCAATCCTCTTCTGTTGTGGGAGCTCTCCCTATTTGTTCCCTCCCTGTCAGCTCCAAGTTGCATTTCTCTCTTCATTATGTCAGCTATCACTATGTATCTCAGCCCTCCCTCCCTGCCCCCCCTTGTTCCCTAGAGCTTTTCCCGTGAAATTCTTGTATTTCATTCTGTCTGAACTGCAGTTATGTCCTCTGCCTGACCATCAACCTTAGAAGTGGAATGGATACAAGGAAATAGTGCTCAAGGAAATGCTGCTGTGTAGGAGGAGATTTCCATCACCTTCCTCTCTGAAATGTCTGGGTTCAAGGCACGTCTCCGCAGACTCCTCTCCCAGTTGCGAGACAAATTCCTCTTGTGAGCAATTCAGCGCCAGAGCTAGCTTGGGAGCAGAGGCAGCTCGCAGTGAGGAGGAGCTGACCCTATCTGGTTAATCAGCAGCCCTTTGCGAATGAGAACCTCTGTGCAGACAGCCCTGAGTGCAGAGATGATAAGGCAATCCCCCCGCTTGTTTTCATTTTTCATTGCTGCCAAGCAGGAAGATCCCAAGATTTGGTTATTTTATTGCAGTGCACATACACCCTGGGCTGTCTGTGCCCAGAGCTGAGGGCAGTCGTAGGCTGCCGGGGCCATAGCCTGGGCACTGGCCCCATCCAGCCCGGGAATTGCCGTGGGTCCTGCCTTAGCATGCATCAGGCTGATTTTCCGCTCGGATCTCTGCATGTCAGAAGTGTTTACCATTGTGTATTCCCACCTTCTAACCAGCAAAAGAGTTGTAGTTTCTTTTCTCAGCTTCAGTGGCTGAAAGGCTAGAAAGTGAAGAGGATATTTTATTCCCAGATCTCTGAACATTTGCTGTTTTCCTCTTTACCGATGGAGCTGTGGACACATGGAGGGGCATGACTGCATGCATTAAACGTGTCGTATGCACAGTCAGTGGCAAACTGGGAAAGATTCTCATAACTCCCCAGACCAAACAGTATTAGACTAGAGGAAACGCCTTGCGGAAAACGACAAACGCTTCATTGCCAGGGAGCCAGAATCCCATCGAACTCAAACAGCCACCAGCACTGTTGTTGGCACCGCAGTGTGAAGTCTCCTGAAATTGCCCTGCTGCTTGATCCTTCATGCCCAGCATAACATGATGCTTAATTAAATACAGCGTTTCCTCTTCCAAGTAACGTTTCAGGAGTAAATGGAACCCTTGGCCTCAATGAACGGGCCGTTTTGTGTACAGCGATTGGAGTCGGTGTGTGAAATGAGCTGGGGAGATGGTGGTTATAGCACAGCTGTCAGAGGCAGGAGCTGCTCGGGTCGCAGGGGGCGAGGATGGAGCTGCCCAGCCCAGGACAGCCGCCCTGTGCTCTAACAAGACCAGCAGAGAAAAAATGTGCAATCGGTGAAACCTAAACCCGTGCGGGGAAACAACAGCAGATCTCTGCGTGGTGCAGAGCTGTCGGGCTGCGTGTTCAGCTGCAAGCGTGCTCTGCCCTCGCTCAGGGCCAGCTGGATGCGAGCCAGCCCTGAAGCAGAAGCCGTGTAGAAGTATCAGTGCAGCGCCAGCACAGGCTAGTAAACCCTCCTGAGAGGCTGGGCACATTATCCTGAGCCCAACACGGCTCTAAAACCAGTCCACCTCTGTTGGACTGGAGCTGGCTCACATCTGCCCGCAGCTGACCCTGCAGACACTCGGTTAAATCCACCGCTGGCATGTTCCTTCTCTGCACAGTGATGAATCAAACCCAGTATAACTCCTGCCCAACTCCAGTCCCGAGGGCAGAAGCTGGTTCCAAGGAGTTAAAAGTGTATCCAGGAAACTCGGGTGATCTGATACGCACAGGCTCAGGCACTATCTGGAATAGTTCAGTTCAGGAGCCTGCACTTAATTAAAACCCCAAAATGGAACAATTAGCTGAGGCTGAAAATTTCTTACAGCCTCAGCTGAGTATAACGAGAGTTTTCTAATCTCTCTATTTATCTTATTGTTAATCTGTAGCTATCAATTAAAATAATTCTTCAAACTTTGATGGGTCCATTTGGAAACTACTCAGATAACAATAGAATCATTTAACTTTTTTTTTTTTTTTGTGAAGCTTAATTTGCCTTCACTTTCTTTTCAGTGCTTGCCATTATTAAAGGGAGTTTACGCTCTGATCTCAGACCTGGTGTGTTACAGAGGACGCAGTTGGGGTACTAATGCTGGCTGGGCTGGCAGAAAGGGCAGAAATATAATTTATGGCAGTTTTCAGATGTTGTAGTAACTCCCAGTCATGCTGATAGTTTCAGTCAGTTGAGGAAAAACATGCAGCAAGGTCTTGGTCCGGGAGAAAGCAGTTGAGGTACAGAGCCTTTGAAGTCTGAAAATTGATTTTCTTCAAAAGGAAAAAAAGCTTCCTATCAGCTCAGAGCTACAGTCATGGGCAGCGGTGGCTTTTTCCTGTAGTCACAGTTCAAATCCAGACTGAAAGTTAAAGAATAAATAGTGTGTACGGCTTAGGCAGTCACAAGGCATTACTTTAGGTCCATTTTCTGCTAGTCAGGCTGGGGGCATCTAATTGAATTGGCACTGGTGAGAACCTCTATTGCCAGTTCAAGGTGTCACCAACTTCTGCTGATGCAAGGATGCACGGCGCCGTGATTTTGGATGAGCCACAGAGCTGCTGCGAACGTGTCACCCTCTCAGCGTGTCCCAGGCTGCCTGCAGGGAGGCTCTCCAGGCTTGGGCAGGGCTGAAGTCACGCCGCTCTGTCCTGGATCGCTCTTTGCATCCTGGCAGTTCTGGTGCATGTGCATTTATTTTTTTTTTAAAATCCAGCGTAGGCACTATCCTTTCAGGCTGCTTCACAGTTGCTGGGCAGGCAGAAATAACCTGTATTGTCTGCTGGCCTCGGGCAGTGCCCAGAGCTGTGGCAGGAACAACAGCCCTGCCTCCCCGCTCCCTCCCAGTGCAGCCCTCTGCTTCCTCCTCAGCACTTGATTCAATAATCACGAATATACTGTGGGAAGCGCTGACCTTTGCAGCGACCCTTCCCGCACAAAGCTCATGTTCTAGCTGAGAGATGCATTTTTGTTTTTAGCATAAGTTTTAAGCACTCTAATTAAATCAGGGACCTGGTTTAATAATCCTAGTTGGCTCAGGCAGCCGAGACAATTGGTTCACAGTTGCTTTATTACTGCAGCAGTAATCTCCAGGTTGGGAGTTCACCTCTTTATTCATTCATCCAGTTCTTTGGGAATGGGGAATGATTTTTAAAGCAGCACATGCTCTGGCTGGGAAGAGCCAGCCTGCAGCCCAGGGCACAGAATTGAAGCACTGGCCCAAAGAGGGCAGAGAGGGATGGAGCGAGGAAAACGCGCTGACAGTTTTCCATCAGGCTTTTGCATTATGCTGCTTTGTATTTCCACAGCACCCGGCATAGTTCGGGTCCATTAAGTCTTGAATCTAAGGTCCTGGGCACCTGCTACAATTAATAACTCTGTTGTCACCTGTCCATGGTTTAGAGCAAGCCCAGGAAAACCCTGACCAGGCTTTGAGCTGAAAAGGATACTGTTCTGTAAGTCCTAAGTATGTGGCTTTGGCTATTGAGCTTCCTGTATGTGTCTTGGGTTAGAATTTATTCTAGTATCCTCCCTGTAAAACTGAACTATTCATCTGGTGTCTGATGCTGTTTGCACTCACTAGGGTGTAAACCAGGAGCCGCTCAATTCAAATTGACAGCTACACCACATAAAAATTGGCATGAGCAAGAGGAGAATCAGTCCCCTGTGTGTGTTCAAGGTGTAGAATGAAATGCCTTTCAAAATGCTGCATAATATACAACCCAGCGAGTCTACAGGATGGTTTGATTTTTTTTGGTTCTCCAAAATATATAAGAGGATAGAGATATAAAAAGAAAAAATATGCATTGCTCGATACGTGGAAACTATATCACAAAGTGGCTCTAAGACAGATATATTTTCCTAGATGACACCGGTTGCTTAGTAAAATATCCGACATCTCAGCTGCCGTAAATCACCATCGCTGTGTTGACACAAGTGGAGCTGCACTGATTTACACCAGCCCATGAGCTGGCCTTTATTCATTATTATGGCCTCAAATTAATCCCTCTGGAGAAAAACAGAGAAGTTTGGGAAGTTGGGCTCCTTTGTTGTGCATGTGTACTCAGCCAAGGCAACCTCCAGACACTCCGATCAAGACAAGCATCCAAATGAAGCAAAGATGAGTAACGGACGATCACCACTGTGATTATAAGGTATAATTACAATTAGCTGCACAAGAGACTTAATCACGAAAATAATTATGTCAGCTGTTTCCAAAAGAAAAGAGAACGTAATTAAGTGGCCCAAATGGGTGACAAAAACACAGCACAGGAGTGACAGAGATGGTGCTGGCAGAAGGGGAGCCGGAGCGTGCGCAGAGGCCAAGCCCGCTGGATGGATGCGATTGCCTCTCAAGCCTTTCCAAAGAAAGAAAAGCAGGGAGTCAAGCTCTTCGCTCTAATAATGGGTTGTTTAGGCTGATTGAGCCAATTTTAACACCACTAGAAAGTGGGGAGAAAATGAATCTCAGGGTTACAGCTACTGGATTTCTCATCTTTGTCAAGTTAGAGCTGCCTGTCTTTATTTCTTCTGCAATGGGACTAAGATCAGACCAGTCCTCCAGCTGCCTCTCCTCTACTAGACTCTACTACCCAATGAAGCTGCTTCTTTTGTTCCCCAAAATAAGGCTGAGGCAGCCACCCAATTTTTAGAAGACATTTATACAGCAAGTTTCTTTTATTTCTCATGGGGTTGTTTTAGCCGTCTGCTTTGGGTCCTTTCCCTCTTTTTGCCCAGACAGCTACTTCTTGTTCCAGCTGGTGTTGGGTGAATCGAATATTGCAGCCTCCAGAACAGGTCATTGTGCCACAGGATATCTGTCAGAAAACCCAACCGTCCATTCCCTTACACACACATCGCGAATTATAAAAGGTTCTCTTCAGGGAGCGAGGGTGGCAGGGTCCTGTAATTTATCTTGCATGAAATTAGCTTGTTTGAATGGACTGGAAAAGCCAAGCCATTAATTTAGAATAGCTTCTGGACTCTGCAGAGCTGCAGTTCCATTCTACATATCCACTGCTGTAAAAGTTATGGGATTTTAACACCCTTTCCTTTTTTTTTTAATTTTTTTTTTTATTTTGTCCTGCTGTAGACTCAGTGCAGCCTGCTCCAGCTGCATGCTTCTGAACGCTTCTTCACCTCCCCAGTCACATGTGAACGATTGAATAAGTTTATTCCATGTAAATCCTCTTCTTTAAACTCATTAAAGTGTGCCAAGCCTCTCCAAGAACCATTTGACAAACTCCCCCGAGTAGCAAAGCAGTGTTTATTATGATTATTATGACTATTATTATTTTTCTCTCAGCTCCATCGGTAATGTAAACATCATTATGTTTTAATTATCTGTTTGAAAAGGAGATTTAAAAGTGAATCCTGCAGGAACCTGGCCAGCACGCACCATAGAAATCCCCTTGAGAGTCCCTCCAGGAGGTGAAACCTGACATGGGAGGCATCAAAGATGCACGGGAAGGAACAGGGCTGAATGTCACAGCCATCCCATAGCCACAAAGTCTTTTGTCCCATAGAAGCGGCACCGAAAGCTGATGGGTCACCCCCTCCAGGAGGGTGTTTTTGCAGGTCTGCTCTCAGCTCTGTGTTAGGGGAACGAAGGTGCTGGCAAAAGGATGTTTCTCTACCTTTGATAAAGGGATTGTCACCCATTCAGCAGAGAAGGGACTCGGGAGCTAAGGGAGCATCATCCTAAAGAGGAGGGAATGAAAACGCCTGGTTGCCATGGTGCTCGACTCGGGCAGGATGATAATAACAAGTATGAGATCACGCAGGCAGCGTACCTCTGCAGCCCCGTGCAGATCGCCAGCTGG
The DNA here is from genome assembly GCA_013400615.1 of Syrrhaptes paradoxus. Lineage (NCBI taxonomy): Eukaryota > Metazoa > Chordata > Aves > Pterocliformes > Pteroclidae > Syrrhaptes > Syrrhaptes paradoxus. Next base: position 54,713 of record VZTO01015610.1, read on the forward strand.
AGATCTGGAATTCTTGGCCAGCTTTTCAGATCTGGTTTTTTTCTCCCTCCTAAGCCGGCTCTGTCCTCTCCCCTGTCGTGCCCTACAAAGGAAACAGGGAGTCTCTGCTCTTTGCTTGTTTTCCGCCCTTTTCTCATACTTAGGACCGTGTTTAATGTTCGGGATTTGGCGGGGGACACCTGGACTCACTCAGGTAGGGGCAATAGGAAGGGTAAGTCGTTAGGATGGGTGACCAAAGGGTGTGCAAATATATTCATGAAATAAAAATGCTGCCAAAAGGAAAGGCACGCTGAGGGAGTGAAGTCAGATCAAAACCAAGACAGGATGAATTGTTGCAAAACCTGAAAAAGATCTCTCTTTTTAAGCTTGAAGTAAACTCAGCTTTCTGACCCCTTTTTCACACCCTTGCATTGGGGCAAATCTATTTGCCAGTCCTCCTCCGCAAGGTAATCACTCCACAGCTTAATGTTCTGCATTTTCCACTATTGCTAATCTCCTCTAATGAAAGGCAGAAGCCCAGGCGGCTCCTCGGCCCGTGCCAGAGCCCGTGTGTTAATCGCAGCCCTCCTGCCAGGACCGCGGGAGGTGGGTTCCCTCCCGTGCAGCCTCAGTCTCTTCCTGACCAGCCCCTGTGCTGACCGCAGGGAAAACACCTGTAGGGAGGATGGACAGCAATGCACAACAGTTCTGCTGGACTGCAAAGCTCTTTTTCCCCTTCCTGCGCTCCAGAGAGGTCAGCAGCCCCCCGAGAGAAGGTCCGGTAGCATCATGACTTACATGTGACGGTGACACCTCAAAACTAAAGGTTCCCAGAAACTTGGAAGAGGCCCCCCCGTGTCTTGCGAATCCTCAAAGTTTAGAATTCCTCCGGGAGGAATGACACTGTGAAGATGTGAGATGAGAATGTTAACACCCCCAGGGTTACCAAATAAAAAAATTGATTTTTAATAACTCTAACCATCTCTTCAGCTTTCATTAGTCTCCTCTTTGGCTTTATAGTGCTGGGCATGAAGAATATGAGGATTTAAAGAATTAACTGAATTAATGAGGGCTGATTATTAATGTTCAGAGCTCAATAAAAAAGGGAGAGAGAGAAATAAAACACAAAAAAATGAGCTGAAAATAAGGGTGATCTTTCATTCCCCCAAAATGAGATACATTGAATTATTGCTGTACTTAAATTTGAAGCACCAAAGGAATGGAAATAAATACCTCCCATTAGCTCTTGGAGGACCTGTGAAATCTGCTGCAAGCAAATGTCCAAGTCAGGGGAAGTGGATGATAATGGGGAAACGGCGCTGAAGGCTGCTGCTGAGGCTTTGGGCATCTCCTTTCGGGCCAGATTTTGAACAACCCTCAGCCTCTGCATTGTGGCCAGCTCACCAAAGAATCCCCGTGCCACTTCTGCCCTGCCCGAGGATTGCAGGGGATCCTGGAGTCGTGGGAACCTGCTCCATAATCAGAAGCTGTTTGGGCGTTCAACTCTAAAGGTCTGAGTGTTCAGTGTTGTAACAGGCTTGCTCCCGGGAGCGTCTGATCATTAATTCCTCATCTGTTGTACCGACAGAACCATTAGTGCTCCTGTGTGGTTAGGCTGCAAAATCTTCGGGAGTGGGATTGTCTGTGGGATTCTGAACTCAGTCCCGGCCGACAGTCACAGCTGTAGCACAGACATTGCTGACAGTAATCCCTGCCTTCCCTCCATCCCAACGTCCTAACCCGCTTCACCCTGACGGGAAAAGCAAAGCACTTAATTCTCTGCATAGAGAGAAATAGAGAACTGACTGCCATTGCTCCTTCGCCGTGGGTGGGATGGTCCAGGATTGTCAGGGCTAATGGTAATTGATGTTTCCTTTCACACCTGCTCTCTTTCCTGCTTTATTAAGCCTCTGCAAACACCGCTGTCTCTGGGGAAACAGTGGGAGTGGAGGAGGAAGCCCGTGGAAGAGAACAATTCCGGTTGTTCAGCACAGCGCTTTGCTAAATTGCATTGAGCCTCCTTTGCAGAGTAATAAAGTGTTGTCTGAAAGGCAGCGTGGAGTTTTAATTTTCTCATTGTCAATGGATGCTGTAATCACGTAATTAACAAAGTGCGGGAGATAGTCATTTAAAGCAAGCCGAGAAGACCAGGACATGAAGCAGATGCTCGGGGGAATGGAACAACTTTTATTTGAGCTCTTCTAGACCTGGAGACCTTTTCAGTGCTTGAAAGATGGAGGAATCACATTTGGCTAACGGCAGTAGGTAGAAGAAGGAGTGTGCTTTGGTTTGCCAGTTTATCCCTGTACTAACTTAAAAATTCAAGGGTGAAGTTTTCCCCTGCATTGCCCCAAGTCTGAGAGTCTGAGTGTTCAGTGAATCCCAGCATCCATCCCACTGCCTTCAGGGGACGCTCGTCTCCCTGGTCCTACAGCCTCAGATCCCATCTTGTTTTTTTCTCCCGCAACATCAGGATTTCTCCCTACCCCAGCAGTCTTCACTGTATCTGTGTTTCACAGCCGCTGCACCTCCACCAAGGTTTATTACTGGCTGGACAGAGCCCTGACTGCTTTCTATTAGAGTGACACCCGTGTTTCTGCTGCTGGGGTTTTGTGTTTTTCTCAGAAGCCACCAAAGGGCTTTTGGACAAAATAGCAGCAGTGCCTCCTGCTCTGATGGAGCTGTGAGGGTGTTGGGGTTGTCATGGCACCCGCACAGCCACAGCCTGCGTGTGTCGTATCAGAGTCATCAGCAATCTTGGGAGAGATGGCGCGGTGACACGTACCTGGTGACTTCTCGACTCTTTGATCAGCTGGAGGCAGTGCTGGGGGTGGTTCGGGTCTGACACCCTGCTGACAGCGCTGTGCGCTGGTGACTGTCCGTAAACATCAAGGTAGAGCCCAATGGAGCTGTGCTGAGATTCCAAATCTTATCAAGGCTCCGAGATGTACTGGGATGTAGTGGGGAGCAGCATCCAGATTATATTAAGGTTTGAGACAGAGACCGCTAATGGCACTGCAACTGTAGTCAGTGGAGAGCAGTAGTTGGAATTGTTGTGTGAATCCTCTCTAGGAGACATCGTTACTCCTGGATATTACACCCCAAAATAGTACGTGATGTGCATCCCTCACTGCTCTCTTTAACTGAGGCATCATAGTTGGTGGTTCACCGCTCCGTGCCCCATTTAGTGTTTTGGGTGTAGGGCCAGGAACCAGACAAAGACCTCCAGCATCTCGTTTTTACCCGTAACACCACCCGGTCTGTGCAGAACTGATGCCAGATTTATACACAAGCACAAATACACTGGCTTGGTGGAGTGATTCCCAGTTTGCGTGGGAGCAAATAAAAGGAGCATTATTCCTGTGCGTGCTGCACGCAGTCCCCATTAAGATTTTCTTCAGGACTGTCACTGTCTGCAGTCACCCTTCCAGATGGGAGAAGAGGAACCGGCGCTGGTAGCTCCGGTGCTAGCAGCAGTGCAGAGCTTGTCTCATCTGCAAGTCACTGCTTCCACAGCCCGCAGCCACCCACAGCAGTAATTATTCACAGCTCTTTAAATTCCTTTTGTGCTGCTCCGCTGCCATTTGAAATCACTCCATCAGTTGTGACAGTTTATGAGAGCTGATGTGGCTTATCCTCAGGAACAGACAAGCGGGCACAGGGGCGATTATTCCATAAACTCCATTTTATTTTTCACCCTGTGTCTTCCCTGATCCTTAAGCCATTAAATATCAACTGTTTTCCTTTTTTTTCTTTTTTTCCCCTTCCCTTGAGCAACTCTTGTCAGCAGCGCTGGAGCCCAAGTTATTTTTTTCATAACACCCCAGCGTGTTCACAGCTCCGCCACTCCCCCACAAATGACAGGCTCCGTGTTGTGCCAGGAAAAGGTAAATTGTTAAAGTGCATTTGCTTCTGTTAGCAGAACAGTCGACACAATGCAGGCTCCTGTTCGAGCTGGCAGGCATCTGGGTGATTTTTAAGCAGCTGTCACTGAGGTTCCTTGGAAGGGTAGACAGCACTCTGAAAAATCAGAGTCATGGGGAAGGGTATTTGCTTATGTAGCTCCTGTAAAATGATGAACCCTATTAATTAACCACTCCTTTTCCAGCACCAGTGTCAGAATCAGACAAGAGCCGACCAGTAGACATGGGAGCACGAGTCTCGTGAAGGAGCGGTGCTGGCAGCAGCTGGAAACAGGAGGAGGTGAAGAAGGAGCCGTGCCGAGGATGGTGGCATCCTGCTGGACCACAGGATAAGCTGGCCAAGGCCTTTCAGGTAAAATGTGACAGCTCTCCTGAGCTTGCCCACAGCTCTGTGTAACAGGGACAGCCCCACTGAAAGCTAACAGGCTGTGCCAGTGTGAAAATCACTGAAGCCTAGAATTTAAAAATTCGTTTAGGTGCCTAACAGGCATTGAAATCAATGGCAGTTAGATACTTACCATCCTTTAAATGCAGCGGGTCCTACTGAAAGCCAGTGAAGTCAGTGGAAAGATTCCTGCTGATTGCAACAGATATTAGTCTGAGATGGCAACGTGAGACAGAATCAGGGACCGGTTTGATGTGGCCTCTTGGTTTCTTCTGATGTCACCCTACAGGTGGTCCCAGGCTCACGGCACGTCTGCACAAGCCAGAGTTCTGCAGACAAAGGGGCACGTTCAGATGTAAAACTCAAGCGATAAATTGTTTCCAAATGCACAGCTAGGTCAAGGGAAGGAGTCAGCAATCCCTGGGCAGTTTTATGATCTAATTTAATTTCTCAAGTGTATCAGTCTGTGGCTCATATAGTCCCTGACATATGTACTTGGCCGAAACCTAGAAATAGGAATATGTGGGTGGCAAAATAACTCTGGACGAGACAGGAATATAGACTCTTATCAGCAGAATGAAATCATCAACCCTTTATTGGTTTGAATTGCTTACCTTCACTCTCCTACAGAGTCAGATCTCAAGCTGATCTCTATCAGCTGAGGATCTTCCTCATGGCAGCATTATCAGCAGAGAATAAACTCCTTAGAAATGTGTATTAATCATCTAGGAGGAAGCATTTGCATCCCCGCACACAGTTGAATTTTGCCTTGAGGTGTGTCAGTTTTGTCTCCATTTGAAACGGGAGCTGCATCAGCACAGCTGGAGGCAGAATTCACGCCAGGGTGGTTCAGAGCAGCACACCAGCCCAAGGTGTAAGCGTGGCCAGGGCATTCTCTTCTCACATTCATTTACAAAACCGCCCAAGGTGAGCCCGCATTTTGTTTTCTATCCTCACTGCATTCAGAAGCACAGAGAATTATTTCAGGCTTTGTGTTGAGGGCTATAGCCCCCATCTACTCTGGAAAACAGCTGTATGAGGCCACCCAGCTATCTGGGGAGAGGAATTAAGCTGCAAGATGACTGGTGAGGTCATGTAGCACCATGAAAGCTGTAATTTTCCTGCAATTGATTTCCTAAAGACAACTTGTGGTCTGTGTGCAGTGAAAGCTAATTTAAACAAGAAAGATGAGTCTTTCAACACACCTTGATTGGCAATTGTGATAAATTCCTATAATTACTATTGACTCCACAGAGGGGTTTCGTTTGTTAAAGATGTTGCTGCAATGACAGCCCAGCAATGGAATAAAACAGGCGAAGGGGAAAGGTGCTCAAAGTGCCTGTATTTGCAGAGTTACCCCAGTACATCGGTGATGAACCACCAGTTTTCCTTCTCTCTCCCGCTAGCATCTCACTCCTCATAGTCAAACAGAATCAGAGAATGGTTTGGGTTGGGAGGGACCTTGAAGACCATCTAGTTCTAGGGCCCTACAAGAAAGCTGGAGAGGGACTTTTTACCAGGGTGTGTAGTGACAGCAGGGATCCCATTGGCCACACACAAACCTGCCTCTCTGGATGATAAATTTTCATACCTTGAATGTTGCCAATTGTGTTGGTGTGGAAAGCTCAGCCAGAAGCCGTGTTTCTTGCAGTGAAGGAGTGAGTGAACACAAAGCAACAGGAGGGAAAAAGAACAGCAGGTAGAATGAGTGCCTTGTAGGAGTCTTCCGTTGATTGCTGCACTGATGGTTTGACTCACGCACTTTTACTTTTGGGCTTTTTCTCTCCTTGGAGACAGAATACTTAATGATAAAATACCACCTTTATTAACGCAGAACTAATATTTAACAGCTGCAAAGCAACTAGTTCACACTGGAGTCAGCTTCTTCGGCAGAGATGGAAGGGGGAAATGTCAAGGGCACAGCAGGTGCTGCAATCTCCTCCCAGCCTGCTCCCGTCTGTGCTTCAAGTGGGTTTATAGATTGCTCGTGCCCAGATCCAAACTGCAGATCCAGCACTACACGTGTGTGGGGATCTGTGACATGTGCAAGTCATGGCTGTGGGTGCACTTGGCTGCCTGCAAGACGGGATGTCAGACCTCTCTCCACCTCGCAGTGCTGGAGCTGGAGCAGGGGTCCCCATGGCTCTCTGTATGGACGGCAGAGTCTGACCTGTCTGGTTGCTGACACAACACTTTCCTTCGTTCCCACCGTTCCTGAGTAATTACAATAGCTCTGCATTATTGCAAGACATATATTATTGGCTTGATTCTCCTTCTCTGGAATTCCAGGAGTATGTACACGTATTCCAGAGATATTCTGCATTCTAGCCAAAGCCTGGCGAGTGCAGGATGTGTATCACACCGGCTACAGCTACAGCATGAGCAATGTGGGGGAGGAGGAAGGTGAGGGAGCAGAAAAAGAAAGAGCTTCTCCAAATCCTTCAGCTCTTCACTTGGACACCATGAATGAGATATTTAAATATGTTGCCGTGGAAACAATCAAAGAGGGGGTCTTTGTGTGTGTGTGAGTGTGTATGTTTTAGTAATCCCAAAGGGGGTATTTAATTGGAATCAACCACAGCTTTTTAACTGTGCTTTAAATTGGAGAGAAATAAAAAGAAGAAGCTGCCAGAAAAGGAACATTAAATAAAAGGGAAAAAAAAAAAAAAAGCCCACATGAAACAAGATGGGGGGAGAAAGGGAAATCAAAAGAATACATTTACTGTAACCGGCAAAGGATTCATTAAGGTTACAACAAAGCTCAGTTCAATTTCCCTCCTATTGACATTAACGAGTCTGATGTAGGTCCAGCCTGAAAGGCAGCGAGAATGTCTTTCCCCCCCCTCTCTGCCTGGTCCCAGGGGACCCAGCAGCTGTCTGTAAATTGCTCCACACAGGGGAATTAGGTTTCTTTTCTTTCCTCCTTGCATTTTTCTTTGTCTGACCACACCTGCACTGAGCAGTGCCCCAGGAGCCTGCCTCACCCCTGCTCATCGCAGCATCTCTCCTCCCTCCTGGACTTTGACTGGGACAAGCTGGTTTATTGCCCATGAATCCGAGATGTTATTTATTACTGTCCTGCAGCTTGAATACATTGGGCTTGCCAGGGTTATTTTTGGTCCCAGCAACAGCCCCTCTAGGCTCGTAATTAACTATTACTATTGTTAGTATTGAAGTTGCAATTTAAGACAGAGGACGCTGTTAGTATTAAGAGCAACCTCACTGTGAGTAAGCTTATACTGGAAATTAGAGAGATTTCTGTGAGCTGGAAAGACTGATCCTGGTCTGAGGGCAGCAGGAGAGGAACCCTAACAGTTTTAAGAGAAAATTTGGTAGGCTTTTTTCTCAAAAAGCTGAACTTCATGGTCCCGAAGGTCTTTTCCAGTCTCTTGCTCCTATGTTTTACGCTTCTCGTATTAAAATGAGATGTCAAAGGGTCTGAATTACAATGCAGTGTGTGTTCAGTCATGCACACACAGCGTAGGAGCCAGTTCCTGACCCTTCTGTAAAAAGACAAGATTACATTTGAGATTAATTCTGCACGGACAGAGGTGCCAGGATGTGCATGTTAAGGAAGGGGCACTGACCCCAGGTGCCAGGAACAGGCTCCGGTGTTCTGCTGCAGAGAGAGCCAGCACAAAATCAGCACACGAGAGAGGGACAGTGGCTGGGAGGAGTCCAGAGGCACAGCGAAGGGAAGGGACTTTTTCGAGGTCCAGTTCTAGCGTTATTTTTAGATACAGCACATTTTCCCCATCCGCTGGAGAGGAAATGGGAGAATGCTGCTTGGTCCTGCTGCCTTTCTGAAGGCCTCGGAGCTCAGGTGACACCAGAGGTTGAGCATTTTTGTCATGATTAATAATCACCTGTTGGACTTATAAGCGCAGCTTTTAGAAGCTGGGAATGCCCAGGGAGGTGCAGAAATCAGCGCCTGAGCAGGACCAAGCTGATTCAGCCTCAGCCTTGGGTACCCTGCAGAACGGCTCTGTTAGAGTGGAAGATGGGTGTGAAGAGGCTGTGACTGTGATGGAAACGCTCTGCGCTTGGTACCGTCCCAATGCACAAGGAAAGCCGTCTGTCAGAGATAAGCCTCAGAGACCCTGGCACGCCGTCAGGAGCAGCTTTACCTCATGGACCAGAAATTGAGACACGCTGAGCTCCCGTCAGTTGAAATCGTTGTGTTCTGGCAGTATTCTCCCTTCCCACTTGGCCAGTCCTTGACTGGATCTTCCAGTTTTCAACCACGACAGCTCCAAGCCCTAGCTCAAGTGCAGAAACCTCTGCTTGCATCTCTCCTTTTCACCATAAACCAAACTCCTCCTGACAGCCTTTCCCCCACTCTTTGCAACTGGCACCTTCCTTCAAGAAGAATAGCAAGAAAGAAGATGTGTGGCTGTAATAGATTTTCCCCACTGGAGCGTACATTAAATTTAAAGCTTTGCTCTGGACACTGAATGGTTGGTCATTAACGCACCTCAAACCAGCAGCATAAAACAATCCTCATAAGTGCTACCGTGAAAAATGGTGGCAGAGACCAGAAGCGATCAGAATGCAGACGAGAGCTGCAGCTCTCGGCGTAAAAATGATTAATGAAAAATCCCCAGCATCCTTTCTTCTCTTTGCAAGGGAGGAAGCGAGTGAGCTTGACAAGAACAACGGCTCCTCGTGTGAGGAGGATAATAGCAGGAATGATATGTCTCCAGGAGATTCCCAAGGCCTTGTACGCACATAATAAATTGCCCTTGTCACTTTTGGGAAACTTATGAAGAAAGATCACCAAAGCCAGCAGAAGCAGCGAGGGAAAAGAACAAAAGATTCCACCCCAAAGAGCCCAGCCTTGCCGGGGAGATGCAGCGGCGCTGCTCACCCCTTGCCTCCGTTTGCTCAGCAAAGTGATTTTGAAGTGAACAGAAGGAGCTGGGTCCCCAGACTCATGAAGTATCTGTCAGTGTACGATGGCAGTAAAGCCCTGAAAGGGACTGCAAGAAGCAGAGCTGCAGATCTTAAGCCCTGCGTTAGAGAGAGCAGAGGATGCCGCTGAAACGCCGGGCTGTGCTGCCACGGGAGATGCTGGCAGTCAGGTGTCCAGGTGACTGATGAGGACATCGTGGTAGGTATGTGCTTTGGCTTAGGAGAGCTTCCTTCCTTCTTGAGTTAAGTCAAATTTCTTACACCAATGGTGCAAATCAGCTAATCCCTTCCTGCCTCAGTTCCCTACCTGTTAAACAGAAATGTTTCCTTTCTGCTCTCCCTTGGCTAGTTAGTGCGAATTCTTTGAGGCTGGCACTGTCTCCCGCTGTGTCACACAGCTCAGGAAGGTGACCCTGCAAATACAAGAGCCCGTTGTCACACAGATGCAGCCAAGCCTTCTGGTACTGCTCCGGTTCTGCTCTAGGCACGCAGCACCACGCAGACTGGGCTTTGTCCTGGGAGCTTGCGTAAGCCCACTGGTGGGGTGAGGAGAGATTGGAAGCAGGGGGTCACACTGGGAAAGCTGCTTTAATTTCCTGCTCTGCCTTGAGCTTCCTTGTGACACCGTAAATCACTGAAAGCAAGAAACATGAAGATGGATGGAGTTTGCAATGCTTGACTGGTACTGCCCAAAGCACCCAGGGACCATCGAACAGCACGCAACCAACACAGCTCCGGGCGGCTCTTTGTGCATATGCAGGAAAAGCAGCTGAACAGAGGGGGGTCCTTCAGTCAGTGACTCAGGAGGGAGAGAGTTTCCCTCTGTGAGTCATCTGGTAAGACTTAGGACCTTCCAAATGTGGGTTTTTCCTTTCGTGTCTCTGTGTCACACTCTGTATTTTAATGATGGGGATGGCAGCGCTTGCTGTTATCCTTCTTTCCAGTGGGTATTCATTTGAACACCTGCTGCAGGTGGCTCATCCTCCCTTGCTAAAGCACCATCAACCTCAGCTGTGAGAATATTTACACAAATGTCTGCCAGGTGCATGGAGAAGATAAAGGCAGGTCCTGCAGTGACGGCTGCTCTTTGGATTTCTGCCGTAGCTCCAGGACTGGCTGCGAAAGGAGGGCTGGACGGTGGTAGGTAAGGTACCCCTTGGCAGAACAGGAAAGACTATGGTCAAACAGATGCCACTAATTTTGCATTGTTATTGCACTAAGAAAAATAGAGAGGAGTGGTTTTTGCTCAAGCACCAGCTCTCCCAGGTCTGTGTGGGGAGATAGCAGCCCGCAGAGGCCAGTTTAGCATTGTTGGTGGTGGGAAATACATTGTGGAGTTGGAGGAGGAGCTTCATTCCACCTTCTGCTTCTGGGCAGCATAAATCAAGCAAGAGCCGCTGCACAGTCGTGGCTGCCCTCGCTGGGATGGCCTCGCCTGGCCACGCTTGTTTACCTGCTGTCGTAGCCTATTAGTCCCTGTGCTTTATGCAAGGTGGGCTCTGGCCTCCCAGGCTCAGCCGAGATCTTTCGAGGTATTTGCCTTCCTCTGTGTGCAGCACTGGGATAATAGCGGCCGGTAGCAGGGTCATTTATTTGGCCTTTCATCCTTCAGTATGATGGATGAGGATACTGATAAATAGCTGCATCTATGAGAAAGTCTATTTTTGGTCCCTAGCTCTCGTATGCGGCTGTGCGAATTGTCTTGCTGCTCACCTGCTTCATGAACAACTGTTAAAGACTTTGGGATCTCTGAATGCTGTGCCCAGGGTTAAAGCTGGGCCCTATGATAAGGGCTGGGGATTTTCTGCTCCCTTACTGTAAATAAAAGCAAGTTTCTTCCCTGCTTACAGTCAGATTCTTCCCGTGGGGCAGTGTCTCCAAGGAAGCCCCATAGATGCCCCTGGGGCTGCGTCAAATCTTCCTGGATTTCACAGCCTGTTAGGTGTCCGATCCCTGGGCATTTCACAGCTCCAGCGGCGTTCAGTTCCCAGGGACCGACAGCTGCTGTAACTTCCAGGCCAAGGAATCACCGCTGCATATCCCTCAGGGGAAGGGCAGAGGGGGAAACGGGGAAATACCCTCATCGATTGCAGAGGAGTTAGGAAAAGAAAAGCTATGGCATGGGAGTGGTGTGCAGGAGGCTTGGGTTCAGGGCTGGGTTTGCTTCAGCTCCCTGCATGACTGTGCAGAAGTATGTGCTTCAATTTTCTCTCCTGTTCCTAAGCATATTTTCTATTATTTTCTGTCTTGTCTATGCAAGACAGAACTCGGGATAGATGTAGATACCTGCATTCTGTGACTGTACGCTTCCTAGTGCCATGGGACACTGATTTCATTTGGATTTTTAATTTATTTCACAATACTGTGGAATAATTAGAATTATTAAAGCTAAAATGTTCTTTGCTGCCTGTTTCTATTAGGCAAAGCAGCTCAGACTGTCAGGTCTTCGGGGAGGGAGGAGAAGGTTTGTTTTTCACCACCTCCCGATCTTTTGTCCTTCATGACCTTTACTTTTTTTGCTAAAATTAACATTCGTGCAAAAAAAAAAAAAACAGAGGTGGAAAATTGGTCCCTCTTCCCATTGCAGCAAACGTTCCTGCAGAGGAAAGGTTGTTCTCTTCATGGCTGTGCTATAGGGCACATCGGATGCGACGATCTGCCCTTTCTCAGGCTAAATCATCAGCTCTGTTTTCCTTCTTTCATTATCACTGTCCTCTCCTTGGAACACGAGTTCTTTCCATGTTGTCTGTGCCGTTCCTGTCTCTGCTGGTAGCAGATGGAAAGCCAAGCTGGAGGTACAAGTCATGTTACCATTAAGAGCCAGCAGAGAAATGTGATCGCTTCTAATGTAACCCTTCAAGGCATCGACAGGGTTCTTTCTCAAAATAATAATAAAAAATTTTAAAAAAAGCCAACAATCCTGAGGCACAGCTAAGTGTGCTGGTAAAATCCTGTCTTAAAGATGCTTTGATGTAACTGGGAATTTTTAGCCTTCTTATTGGAATAAATCAATCAATCGAGTGAGAGCTTTCTTGGGGATAAGCAAGAAAGAATTCCCATACTATGAAATCAAGCAGCCGAATTTTCAAAAGGAGGACTATTCCTGACAATTTAATTTGAAACATCAATTTGAGGTCTAATCAGCTGGAGCAAGCCAGGCCCACATCATCTGCAGTGCATGCAAGGAAAATCAGGATTTCTGTCTGCTGGGGAGAGCCCATGTGCCTGCCTTTGTTCTAAGAAAAAGAACAATTTAGAAATGGCAAAACATTTTGTTGCAGCTTGTTAACTTAAATTGTTCATTTTGGGTTGTCCTGGTGTATTTTTTTCCCCCCCGCTGACATTTTTTCATTTCCTAATGAGCTGACGGTTCCCACGCCGATCGGAAGATCAGATGTGGCTCCTGCTCTCGGTTGGGCTGGTTTCGTGCTGGTGCTGAGACACTGGCTTCAGGGTCGTTCCTGCTTGTTAACTGCCACGAGCAATGCACAGATCGCAGCTGGGTCATCCGAGGCAGGAGGGTGGTTGCGGTATCCTGCGAGAGATCCTGAGTGCCTTGTTCAAAATGGGCTCTAGGGACACATCTCCCTCCACCCGCCGGTGAGAGGCGGCTGGCCAGGGTCAGGGAGTGCTGGAAAGGCTGCATGGGAACCCTCCTGGATCTTTGGATGTTAATATCCCTTAACTGTGGACCTGCCGAGGCTTCTACGAGCATTCTAGAGCATCATTCTCAGCCAGTTTAGAGATCCTTTCCTTCCTAGCATCCCCATCCAGGACAGCCAGCTGCTGGTAGAGAGCAAACCCTGAGCTCAGAAGGAAGGAGAGGAGCTGATTTTGATTCATTTCACTCACAAATCTAGTGCCTTGCCATTGTTACATCTTCAGGAGCCCTCTAGCTAGTATGGGATGTTAAAAGCTCTCTGCATTAGCTGTCCCTCCCTTGTCCCGCTCCCCCCAGCCCAGCCTCCCCATCCCCATTCAGGGAGCCCCGGTGAGCTTTGTGCTCCCAGCTCCCAGCCGCTGCCTCGCTGCTCATCAACAAAGAGAAACCTTATCTTCTGATGGACACATCCAGCACATTCTCTGTGACATTTAAATCTCCCTTTGTAGCCAACTCAGATATTCCTGCTGTTAAAAGAAGCCCGTGCAGCCGGGTGATTTCATTACTGCAAATGTTATTACAGTGAAAGCCTGTTTAAGACATAATGTCACTGAAGGGAAAATAGGATCTAGCAGCAAGTGTGGCCTGATGGAGGGTGCTGGGATTCGTCACAGGCTGAAAGAAACCTCTCAAACATCAGACCTGCTAATGGAGCGGCTTTTTTCTTCATCAAATCACACCAGCCACTTCCTCAAAGCCCTAAGGCTGGGAATTAGAAAGAAGATTGAAAGGAATTAGACACCCAACTCTCACTGACTTTGTATTTGAGCTCCTAAGCTGTTCTTGCTGCTTCAGAAATTAGAGCTGGGCTGCTGGGGTTCTTAGTACCACAGACACAGCGAAGAGAAATGCATTGTGCTAACAGCAGCCACTGGCTTCAAAAAGACACTGCTGCCGTGTGTGCACGTTCATCATGATTAGTTCTTGGTCCACGAACACCCGAGAAATAATCGCAGGCAGGTCCCAGCCTCCCTGAAGTCACCATGGATTTGCTAACGACTTGGTCCCCATTTCAAGCCTGATGTACATATAATTCCTTCTTCCCCCAAAGCAGATTTCCCTAGGGATTTTGGATTTGCAAGAGTAAAATTTGAGCTGCTAGAGTCAGAGGTGTGCCACAGGCTGATCAGCACTCGGCGGTGGGAGTGCAGGGCTTTGCACACGCGGGTTTGAGCCGCGGTGGGTAGTTACAGAGCAGAGCCGTCCACGCAGACCTGCACCGTGCTCCCAGCCCTCTGCCTTTGAGCTACTGGTTCCAGTGTTGATTGGCTCTGTTTTGAAAATCTCTTTGCCGTGCGAGATAGAAGTGACCTTCATCTTAGCCTTTAGAAAGTGCGAGTAGCTCAGACTCCTTGCTAATGGGGATCATGAATGTCTCAGCTGTGCTCCCTTCCAGGGCGAGCGTGGGTAGTTCTCTTCCATTTGACGTCTTTCCGAGCGTTGAAACACAATGAGTACCAGGTCAATAGCAAACCTCCCACCAGCTTCAGGAAGGTTTGGACTGTGCCCCAGCCTGCTCTGCTAACAAGATATGACAAGCTGAAGTGAACAGTTAGACAGAAAGCATCAGAATTTCACAGCGTATTTTGCTAGCAACGTTGTTTTTTCAGCTGTTTTTTTCTTTGATTTCTTTTTTTTTTTCCCTTCTTGCGCTGTAGCAACTCAAATCTATCCCAGACTGTTTCTGACATTAACAAGACAGTGGATGACAGGCAAAATGCATCCAGGAGCAATTCAGTCTCCCCACTAAGTAATCATAAACACTGCAAGTTTGCAACAAAGCAAGCAGCTGGCTTTCTGCCTCTGGACAAGGACTGCTTCCCCACAAATGGAGGCTCTGCAGGTTTTACAGCTGTCGGACAATGACCCTGGTGCCTGCTGTTTCCTCCTCCTCTTTTTTCCTTTTTTCTTTCTTTTAATGGAAAATATCTCAGCGTTGCCAGAACACAAGTGGCTCCTCCAGCAGTGAATCGATACAGCCGAGCGACGAGGCTTTGACTCTCTGGCTGACGCTCCTGGAATGGGCACAGAGGGGTTGTGTTACTTGCACATCCTCGCTTCCAAGGGTTTATTACCTTCGATCACATTTCTTACAGGGAAGCAGATATTTGTTTGGGCGCTGGGAAGGGTTTCAACAGCACACGGCTTCTGCCCCAGAGGTGCTGAGGTGTCTAGGCTGGGGAGGGTGGGCTGGACTGGGCAGAGTGGTCTCCTTGAGCTTTGCAATTTCTTTCCAGCCTTCTAGAGCATGTGTGGAGCCCCAAAAGACATCTTTATCCCTGACTTCAATGGAGACAAGTAGAGAGTGAGGATTACTCTTTATTGCTTCATTACTTTGATAGAGAGTTGATCCTACCCTGGATTGGCCTCTTCAGAATTTCCCACGGTAAATTCTGAGGCAGCCTGCGTGGACCCCACCTCTATGATGCCTCATCCATGGTGCAGTTAGGGCGAGTGGTGGCTTTACCTCTCCCAGCTGGCAGTTATTGCCCCTGGGCTGAGCGCACAGTTCCTCCCGGGCAGTTTCAGTGCCAAGTAAATCCCTTTGGTTCAACCCCCTTCCAGTCCATGGCTGTGATGCTGCTCTGTCCTGCATTGCCCTTTCCAGCACCGCCACCTTCTTACCCTGGCTGTTAACTTCCAGTAGGTTTTATTTGACCGTGTTGTGCTACAGCTATCTGTGCCCTCTACCCTCCCTCTGCCTGCCACCCCCCTCTGCAGTGGCTCTATCAAACAGCACACGCTGGATGAAATACATAAATTCTTTCTGTTTATGATTGAGTATAACAAAGCCTGGCTGCCGTGCCTTCAGGTGGCTTTTGGACACGCAGCATTTAGTGTGTGAAGGGATTGATCTCTGATCTTTAAAACAGAGCTGTGGAGACCATGGTGAATTTGCATGCATGAGAAGTATAAAGCCAGGAAATAGCAGCTCTGAAACTCTCTAACCCCTGCCCTTTGTTTCCTTGCGTTGAGTTTTCCACGTCTGACAGTCCGCACGGTGATTTATGTACAACCAGAGCAGCCCCCAGTGGCTGGAGCTGTGAACTTTTCCAAGCAGCCCTTTATCTCAGCTCACTTCTGGGTTTTGCAGCCCCCAGCCCTGATTCCTGCCTGCTCCAAGCTCGGTCTAGGAGAAGGCTGGAAGAGCTGGGAGCAGCGGATGCCCCGTTTATTCTGCTGGGAGCCGAGTTCATCCCTAATTGAGCTGAAAACAGCTGCTCCATCCTCTCTGCCGCTGGCCTGCTGCGCAGAGCGGTTCCTGACAATAGCTGGGATACGGGGACATCGCAGCTGCCTGTGCCCGCGTGCCACCCCGTCCTAACGGCAGCACCCCCCCAGAAGGCAGGGGATGGAGGAAATCTCTCCCCGTGCTGTCCTTCAGCTATCCAGCCCCACAGGTGCTCTCTGCAGTGGTGCCCGTGACTCTGGCTCCGTAGCCATGCTCCCACATCATCTTCATCTGCCAAGGACCAGATGATCCATCCCAGTTCGTGGGCTCAGCCACCATGGAGCGATCAATCTTGCAGGGAACTGGGGTTGCAGGATGCCTTTGAGTCCTGTCCTGCAGCTGGATGGTTCCCAGGGGGAACAGCTTTGAGAGAATCACTGCCAGGAGGAGAGGGAGTTTTGGGGTTTGCCTTTTAAATTCTCTCCCTGTGCCTTCGTGGTAAGTTCTCAGAGTGGTTTTTGCTTCTCGGGGGCCCTTCAGGGGAGAGACAGGACTCTGACCTGGGGGTGATTAGAAGGAGGTGGGGAAAAGGAGCAAGATGTGAAAGTCTCAACAAAACCCAAAGGGTGTTTGTGCCCCACTGAGCCTGCAAACCAGCTCCAGTGCTCTGCGTGGCCTCTTGTCTTCAAGGACAGGAGCTTCAGAAGCACTGAGCTGATAAATCCTGCCAGGAGCAAGGAGCAGCTCAGCCTCCGCTGCAGCACTGATGTTTATGGAAAACCAGGAGAAGAGGTGAGGCAAAGAGGTCTGCTTTGTGTCTAAGCAGCTTCCCTTATAAAAAGATAGATTGCTGACACTTTTCCTTGAGGCAGCTGCCCAGGCATTTCAAAGGATCTGAGATTTCATTATCTAAGAAGCAGTCACTGGCTTTGTTGGGGACTTCTGGCTGCCTTACAAAGCAATTCCAGTATTATTATTGGAATAAAAACATAACAACTACTAATCCTCTGTTTAAATGACCAGTAAGTTCCCTGCAGGCAATGCTCTGCCAAAACATTTATCCACTTAATTTTATTTCATGGAGTTTTTTTAAATTCAGATTTAACCTTTTGTGATGGGGGTTCTTCTGTTCAGAAGCATGTTTTACAGACTACTGGGAACGTAATTCCTTGATGCAGGGGAGGGAGAGGCTCTCTGCTTGCTAAAGGTGTCTCACAGAGCTGTAAAAGTGCAAATTTCCTTTTAGGTCACTCAGCCCCCGTTTTTTGGAGGAACGATGCCAGGCAGAAGTGAGAAGCTCAGCCCTTCTGCAGGTAAGTGGGATCAAAGCCCTTGTTCAGGATACAGGACAGGATTTTCCCAAGCTGGCAGCATCACAGCAGTGGAATACTGTTAGCTCAGAGAGGGCAGCAAAGCCAGCCCTCGCCTGGGACCTCCTGGGGTCCCTCTGTCCCTCGCTGTCACCTGTGTGCCCTGGAAGTCTGGGCATGGAGGAGCTGGAGCAAACCAAGGAGGAAGGGGATAAATCGGGTCTCGGTTCTGCTTCTCATGTGTTGAACAGGAGTCAAAGGGTGGGACCTGCAGCTGTTCCTCTGCCTGTTGCATGGGAGCAGAAGCAGCTGGTGGCAGGGCAGCATTTCTGGAGGGCAGGAGCTTTTGGGGACCATGCCAGGAGGGGGACAGGCTGCTCCTGGCCAGCCCGGGGGCTGTGTGTAGTAGCTCTGCATCTGTGCGCCTGGAGCTGGTGGCACTGTAGCTCCCTGACACATCACATCTGCTGCCTTAGCGTGGCTGAAGGACACGGAGGCAGCCAGGGCTGGGCGCAGTCACCCTGGGGTGTTTGCACAGCAGAGCGGTTGGGATGGATGGAGCTGGACCCCTGTTCCCTGAGGTGGCAGGAGGGCTTGTGGAACCCCCCTGGATCTGCAGGAAACCTGGAGGAAATTTTCCAAGTTTTTATTCGGAGTGGGAGAGGGAATGCCATAAATCTTAGGATGTGTCATTTGGCCTGGAACAGCGTGTTTCAATTCTTCCTCAGGTTGTTTTTCCCACCACACTCCTACTTTCTGATTTGACTCAAACTTTTAAATTGAAAGCCAGCACTTCAAAGGGAAGAGGAGAATATTTTGCCTGGAAAATGTTTAACTGAAATATTGCAGCGCTTCTGAAATGAACGGTGTCATTTAGAAAATGTCAAAACAAAAAGCTTCCATCTCTTGAGTTTCGTCTTTTTCATTTTTTTTTCCCCCAGAAATAAGCATTCCCTGACTTTGACGTGACTTTGTAAATAATTTGTCATCTCACCACATACATTCCCCCCCTGCACTTTATTTTCTTAGCAAATTAAGAAAATGTCACCGAGCCCTGTCTCTGCCAAGGAGACCCTAGCAAGGGGAGAGGACAAGGTCAACTATAAAAAAGAAATGAAGGAGCATCCTCTAGAGACAGTTACAGAGTTATGACATGGGTAATCATGTCACCAGCACCACTTTATCAGCTTTTTCTTCTTCTCTGCAAGCCTGTGGCTTTTGGTTTGCTGGAGGAGGAGTGAGAGGAAAGCTGGCAGGAGAATGTTGATATGTTATTTTTTTGTCTGCGTAGTTATGGGCACTTCTGTGTGTGTCTGTGCATGCTTGCATGTGATCACTGCATTTGTGTCTGTCTCCCTCATGCCTCCCTTATCCATCCATGCACAGCATGATATAAACAAACCTGCCTCTGGACATGTCATGGCTTAAAATAGATGTTCATACATCAGCCTTTCTACAGCAGCGGCAGCAGCAGCGGGAAGACATGGCCGACTGGATCTGACTCCAACACGCAGAGCCGAGAAATCACAGCTCTCAGAAAGGTAGAGTAACGGGGTGGGCGTCTCCTTCCTCCTGCATGTCTGTCTGTCTGTCTCTGCAGCGTGTGCCGGGCTGAGCAGCCTGTGCTCGTTCGGCAGTGCCTCTTCGGAGCTCGCTCTGTGCATCTCGGCAGCGCTGGCTGCTTCTCCCCTCCCTCCGAGCGTGGCACGGCTGGCAGAGGGGCTCCAAGGCAGCCATCAGCGGGGTGCAAGCCCCTGGGCTTGGCTGCCAAAAGGGGGGATATATCTGACACCCATGAGGGTTTTGGGTGCCAGGAGTGCTTTGGGGTCTGTTCTGTGGCGCGGGGCAGTTTCTCCTCCGCTGCAGCACTCTGGGGGGGCTGGCACGGTGGGATGCTGGAAGCCAGCTTTGGGCCTGGGGGGTTCTAGAGCTACATCCCAGGCTGGGGGGGGGTTGCTATTTCACCAGCCAGCTGTAGCAATAGGAGGGTCTGCTATTTGGTTAGCTGCAGGCTCGTACTGATCATTAAGTTGCTTTTTTCAGCCCCTTCTGCTGTTTGTGTCCTAATGCTGCCCAGGGCTGGTGGCATGTGGCTGTGCTGCAGCCAAGGTCACACAAGGTTTAAGGGCCCCAGCACACGGCCATGCCGAATGCCTTTTCCAGGTGCCGTTTGCCAAGTCTGAATGCCCAGCGTGAAGGAGTCCAAAATCCATCAGGGCAGGGGAGATGTGTCAGGGTGAGATCTGGCCCCGCGCTGGGGGAGCACAGTGTGCTTGGTGCCAGGGGTGAGCAGCGTGGGCAGACCTGACCCATCCTGTGCAGCACCCTGGGGTGCTGGGCAGGGTCTGAACTCCCACCCTGGAACAGGGAATGGGAATGGAGACATCCATTGGACTCCCTCTGAGCTCCCCCCTGCCCTTGCAATGTTTTCTTTCTCTGCACATTGCCAAGAAATGGCTGGAGGCTTCTTCCTTCTGCACCCTTGGCGGCTGGCCGGCGCCTTAGGCAAAATGTCAAAGCAGACAGACGTGTCCTGATCCAGCCTGGCCAGCCCCAGGTCCCTGCGTTGCCCAGAGACAACTGGCCAGTGCTGGGGGAGGCTGTGATGGGATGCTCTTTGGACACCTTCCAGGGCAGCAGCGTGATGGTGGGAAATTGTAATCTCGTGTTGGGGGTTTCTGTCCGTGGAGCAGCAGCAAACGAGGAAAAAAGGCAGCAGGGAGGGTAACTGCTCTGCGTGGGTAAGGCTGTCTGGGGGGTTTCTTGCAGATGTGTGACAAGTATCAGCATGACCTAAAGGTCTGAGAGCAGAGCTGTGCCCTGGAGGATCTGCTCTGTAAAATGAGCTTTCTCATCCCCTGGCATTAACTCTTCCCACCCTGAACCAGCCCTAAATATTTGAATGCAGTGACAGGGCTGCTGTACGTGGAGGGGTTAATCCTGCCTCTCGCTCCCCGCAGACTTTTGTGCCTGGGTCCTGGCCAGACTCTGCTTGGTGCCATATGGAATCCTCCACCTGTTTGGGGGCTTTTCCTCCCCAGTCCTGGTGGCTTGCCCAGACCTGGCCGCCTTTCATTGCTTCTGATCACAGGTTGGCAGCATCAGTTCTCGAGCTGGCGCTGTCCCGCTGGCAGGCAAAGCCCCAGAGCCAGCTCAGAAGGAAGGTGGTCCGGTGTAGAACATCTCTTGCCAATGTGGCCTCAACCCAAAGTCGTGGGGCTGGAGCAAAACCTCAGCCTGTGGAGACTCAGCAATCTGGCTGCTTCTCTGGCTTCCCTCACCAGCCCTGGCACCATAAACTTCTCCCCAGCAGCGTTGCCTCTTGGAAGGGAGAGTAGGTGGTACTCTGTCTCACACTGGGAACCAGTGGGTAGCTGACTCGACACAGCCCTCCCACCAGCAAGGTGAGAGCTGGCTGCTTTGGGCCAGTAATTGTACAAAAGGGATGGAGGGAGAGGTCCCAGTCCTTCTAATGGTATCTCCACTGCTTCCATGACAGGACCGTGGGTGGCAGCAGCAGCAGAAGCGACCTCCAGGCCACTCTCCGGCCTTCACGAACCCACAGGTATGCCTTGTGGGTCTCGGCAGCTCCCATGGCTTTCCTGTCCAGGTTCTCCAGGAATGGCACGAGGTCACCAAGCCGGGGCTCACGCGAAGAGCGCAACAACCACCCCATCCTCAGCGTCTTTGAGCTGGAAAGGTTGCTGTACACGGGAAAGACAGCCTGTAACCATGCTGATGAGGTCTGGCCAGGACTCTACCTGGGAGATCAGTATGTATCGGAAGGGGACAGGGACTGGGGGGGTCAGGGGGGTTCTTGTGAAATGGGGAAATCTGGGAGGGGAAGGTTGGGACAGGTGAGGGAGAGGAGGGCGTGATGGGTGTGCTACATCGCACAGAGGAGGAGGAAGGACATAGGCTGAGAGATTGACTTAAAATTCAAGAATCTTAAGAGTCTGGTATTTTTCCTTGGCATAAAGCTTTCTCAAATGTAAATGTTTGTCCAGAACAGCCCTTACACTGTCCTTGGAAACTTTTAACGAGTCTAAACTCATGCATCTCTGCACTGTTTCCTTCTCTCCGCAGAGATATAGCGGCCAACCGGCGCGAGCTGGCCCACCTGCGCATCACCCACATCCTCAACGCCTCGCACAGCAAGTGGAGGGGGGGTGCGGAGTACTACGAGGGCACGGGCATCCGCTACCTGGGCATCGAGGCCCATGACTCGCCTTCCTTTGACATGAGCCCCTACTTCTATCCTGCAGCTGACTTCATCCACCAGGCGCTGAATGAAGGTTGGTGTAAAGATTACTGGGAGAAAAATGGGGAGCAGGGAGGGGAAGAAATTCCCCTGGACAGGTGGGAAGCTAGAGATCATGATGCACTGATAAAGAGGGGGGTTTAAGTGCATCGCCATCATGCTCTAACTGGGGCCCTACCTCTGACCCCAGAAGCTGCCCAACTGAGCCACAGCTCCAGGATGCACCATGGCAAACAGTTGGGTCCTCAGTGGGTTTTTTTTATTGATCTGCTGTGACACAGCCCCTGTGTTTCACCCCCAGGAAGGATCCTTGTGCACTGTGCTGTCGGGGTGAGCAGGTCGGCCACCTTGGTCCTCGCCTACCTCATGATCCGCCACCACATGCCCCTTGTAGAAGCCATAAAGACGGTGAAGGACCACCGCGGTATCATCCCCAACCGGGGTTTCTTGCGCCAGCTGGTTGCCCTGGACAATGCCCTGAGGCTGAAGAGGAGTGCGTGAAGGAGGGGACAAGAGGGGTTGTGCGGTGGGAGCGTTGTGTGTGCGGTGCTCACTTGACCCCGATGCCCGCTGAGGCAGAGGTAGGGCTTTCCTCACGGTGCAGATGCTTGGAAGCTGATGGATGTTAATACATGCAGCTGGCCCCTGGGCCTCCCCCTCAGCTCAGGGGGTCCCCAGACACGTGAGAGTGTCAGCTCTCAACCTGCGATCTTGCCACCTAGGTAGGCCTAACATTATAGCATCCTTCCCAGCCTGCTCGCTCCGAGATGCCTCTGGAGGGACTCAGCCCCACGTTTCAGGTTACTCCATCCCTGTTGGCTCCAGGAAGCCTTCAAGGTTTCCTTCTCCCAGATGACAGCTGCATTTGCCTAGCCAGTCCCACCCCTCCCAGGAGACTGAAGCTCTGTGTGTTCTTTGTCTTCTTTCCCATTCATTTTTGGTCTGTGCAGCAACGTGAATCAGGTCTGGTGTGTGGGCTCAGGCAAACAGGCCTTTCGTCATCGTGTTTGGATGTCCTCCATGCCTAGTGTTAACCTGTAAAAATAAAGACAGTGCTAAGGAAAAACCATGGCCATGCCTCGTGTGCTTTGAGACAGACTCGATGTGCTCAGGCTGGGATCTGTCACAGGAGCTGGTAGGGGACCATCACCCTGAGTGCTCTGGGTTGAGACGGACCCGAGTCCTCCCAGATCCTTGGTCCAGGGGCTGAACCAGTCAGACCCCACGGTTGGTGGCCAGTGCCTGTGCTGGGCCTCCCCAGTCTCTTTTTCCAGCAGTGGGGACAGAAATGGGGGCTCCTGGTGGAAAGCAGAGCCAGGCTGGCAGTCGCCAGGGTTGCCATCCATCAGGAGGTGGCGATGTCGGTCTCCCAAAGGTGAGCTGGCACCGAGCCATCACCCAGGCTGGCAGAAGGGCCGGCTGTCCTCCGAGGCCTGTGAAAAACACCTTTGGTGCTTGCAGAAGGGATGTGCGAGGGTGGCCAGAGCCAGGAGCCGAGTGCTCGTGGTGGCTGGGTGGCCCCACGGGTGCCGGGCTGCCTCTGCACGCTGCCAGCACTCATTGTCCGCCCGCTCTTATTATAGCTCCATTCTTCCTCCGCTTCCTGAGAGCACGAAGCACCGCTCGGCTGCTGGCTATATGTTGTGCTGAGATCATGTAAACACGTAGTGAGAAGAGCCCGAAGGGTGAGCTGCTTGGCTGGGGGCACGCCGAGGTGTGTGTTGTAGCACCCCATCACTGCTAACTGGTGCTAACTGGTTACCCCAATGCAGCCCTGCTCCAGGGAACGCCTTTAGCTCAAGGCACGGTGCCATCCCAGAACGGCATTGGAAGAGAGGATGGGGAATGCACAGGGGACTGGTCACGCTCTGCAGTGGCACTGGGTGCTGCTGGGACTGTTGGACATGACAAGGTTCAACAGGGGCTATTGCAGCTTGGCCAGGTCCTGGGGGGTGTAAAATGCCTCCTGTCTGACTTTGCAGTTCTGCTTTGTGCTTCTTTTTGCTGCGAAGCTCCCTTTGTGCAGCCTGCTGCCGATCGGCCCCTGAATGCAGAGCGTAGCTGCTGTGTGACAAAGCTGGGATCAGGGAGGCTCTGAGCACGAGGGGAGGTTGTGTTTGGAGGATCAGCAAACTAATCCAGAGAGCAAAATCACCAACAGAGCCCTGGGTGTGCTGCACCTCACTGTGTGCCTGCAGCGGCCGGGTGCCTGTGTTGGGAGATCGCATGGGACAGTACCCTGATTTTAGGAGAAATTTCAGAAACCTGCCAGCTGCCCGTCCTGCTGCCCTCCGGTCTCCAGGCACCTGCAGAACCCACAGTTTGGATGGAGATGCTGATCACGTCCAAAACCATCTCCTGCGCAAGACCGTGAGTCCCCAAGAGCTCGGTGCCTTCAGGGAGGTGTCCCCAAAGGGCTGGGGTAAGGATGGGTAATCCAAACTTGGGCCATGTGCAGAGCATTTCTGCCAGACNTTCACATCCAAAACCATCTCCTGCGCGAGACTGTGAGTCCCCAGGAGCTCGGTGCCGTCAGGGAGGTGCCAAAGGGCTGGGGTAAGGATGGGTAATCCAAACTCGGGCCATGTGCAGAGCATTTCTGCCAGACAATGGGGCTGTGTTTGAGCGGAGCCCCTTCCCTGGGCGTGTTTCATGGGAACACACGTGGCAGAACGGTGCGTAGGGGACACGTGTGCCTGGCAGGAGGAAGGATCAGGAAAATGTGCACGGCAGGAACGAGGAGCAGGGTGGCAGGAACGAGGAGCAGGATGGCAGGAACGAAGATCACGAACACGTGTGTGGCAGGAAAGAGGATCATGAAGATGTGCGTGGAAGGGAAGCAGCGAGGACCACGAAGATGTATGTGGCAGGAATGAGGACCACGAGAACACGCGTGGCAGGAACGAGGATCACAAAAACGTGAGTGGCAGAAACAACCCCCCGGGAGCAGCCTGTGCCCGGGGTCTCTCCCTCCTCCCGTCCCGTGGACCCCTCCCCGGGTGCCCCACGTCCCGCCCGGGCGCGGGGGCGGCTCCGGGGCCGGCTGCGGGGGGGCCGGGGCGGGGTTTGCGGTGGGGCTGCTC